>JAOQIF010000446.1:39285-69436 GCA_026260285.1 Colletotrichum sansevieriae
ATAATATTCCCCCCCCCCCCCCCCCCTTAAATCCTTAGCTCTAGTAGAGCTAAGTAAAATTAAGAGGAAAACTAAGAGCTTTAATTATATTACTATTATACCATTTATACTATTTAGATGACTTTTAAGTAACTTAAGGCTAATAATATAGATATTATTAGCTATTATATTAACCTTCTTACTAGTTCTATCTAAGGAGACTATTAGGATACCTTAACCTAGGGTTACTCCTATCCCGCTACTAGCTATCCCTAGGGCCCCCTAGATAGCGCTAATACTAGGGATAGCTTAAGGGGGTGGAAGAAATATTCCTATATTACTTTAAGAGGAGCGGGATTTACTAAGCTAACTCTTATTAATATAATAGCTCGAGTTTATCTATAAGCTTTAAGTAATAAGGGCAGACTATAAGTAAGAGATCGAGCTATATAACTAGACCCTTCCCCTAACCTCAATATTTTTATCTAGCTCCTTATAAACTATAGGATATAGGAGTAGAAGATTAACCCTAGCGCTACTTATTAAGACCTTATATAATTTAGTTAGATTAAGGATAAGAATATTAAAAAGGCGGCTTAGGTACCTTCTAATATCTTAATTATTATAATATCCTTAGGAGTTTATATAGCCCTATTTACTCGCTATATTAAGCTATTTAAATATTTTAATATAATTAGTATTAAGGGACCTAAGATTTAAGCTACTTATACTATCTAGGGGGTCTTAGTAGTTTTTATTACTTACTCTAGCTACTCCCTAATTAAACTATTTACTATAAATAAGGTTTAAAAGCAGACTAGGTAATACGTTATTTATAATAAAACCCTCTTAGCGCTATTTACTAGGGATAAGGCTCTTTAGACTTAGATTATTACCTTTTAGTATTAAGTTACTCCCTTTTAGGTATTTAGCTTATACCTAGTAGCCTTACTAGACTAGGAGCTACTACTTAAGTAATACTAATAATACTATAACTAGTATAAGGTAGGGATCTATAGGTATAAGCCCTGCTACTAGAACTATAGCTAGAAGGAGTATAGGAACTATTTAAATACTATTAGCTATATAACCTACCTTAGCTTATGTATAGCTATAAATAAGAAGTACCCTCTCTAGCCTAAGAGGAAAGATAGGTATATAATAATACTTACCTAGGTAGAGTAGAGGAGGTGCTATAATATAGCAAAGAGGCTATATAAGATTATATTAGAGAGACTAAGTACTAAGCGGGGCTATGTTACTAGTACTAAGCTCTTAGAGATAGGGGGTAATAGCTATAAGCTACTAGCTAGGGCCCTAGACCCTAGCTACAAGGATATTAATTTTTGAGCTATAGGGGATTATAGCCCCCTAGTGGATATATTAGAAGGTATGTTAGAGGGAGGGGATATAGATATTAATAATAGCCTTTTTACCTCTTTATAGTTATCTTGCTAAAGTAGTATTATTATAATTACTTATATATTATTAAGAACCTAATATATTACTTATTACTATAAATAAGTAGTATACTATCTTTTAAGCTAATATAGCGAGGAGCCTATATACTTATAACCTAGTACTAATTTATATTAAATAAAACTATTATAATATAGTTTTGTTATAAGAGCTCTAATATATTATAAACTAGGAGCTTAACCTTATAAAAACCTACCCCTCCTTTATACTCTATTCTCTAGTATAGTCCTAGGATTTATATATTATAAGGCCTAGGGTACTAACTTATATTTAAAAGGGGGCCTTCTTACCCGCTCCCTTTACTATCTCCCTAGATCCCTATAGCTAAAGTAGGGATCTCTTAGGGGTAAAACTCTAAGGGATATATTACTTAATTATATACTATAATATTAATAAGTTTTATATATTTTCTATTCTTAGTAACTAGAAAACCCCCCTATATACCTTTATTAGGGGGGACTAGAATGCGAAATACTATATATAGTAACTAGGGGTTAAGATAGGTAGAGGGGGGTATACCCTAGCTAACCTAATAGAAGGCTAGGGTCTTACCCTCCTAAGCCCTCCTGGTATCCCTATATACTACTATAATAATATACTAGATTTATACTTCCCTAACGTCCTACTTACTAGATTAAAGTTCGCTAGGT
Organism: Colletotrichum sansevieriae; assembly: GCA_026260285.1. Taxonomy (NCBI): domain Eukaryota; kingdom Fungi; phylum Ascomycota; class Sordariomycetes; order Glomerellales; family Glomerellaceae; genus Colletotrichum; species Colletotrichum sansevieriae. The sequence continues at coordinate 41,394 of JAOQIF010000446.1, forward strand.
ACCTATATATAGGGTTAGACTACTTAATAGTTATACTTATTATACTACTAGCCCTAAGTAACTACTTAATACTAAGCTTTATTACGGAGCTAAGGTTTAAGCTAAGCCTAGAGGATATCCTAGCTTTTACTAGGGTAGTTAAGGAGGCTACTTAGCTTCTCTTTATAAGTCTCTTAATTATCGAAAATCTTAATAGTATAGTAGAGATACTTAATATACTACTATAATCCTCCCTAGTAATAGCTAAGAAGAAGTATAAGCTAGATAGGAAGGGTATAAGGTAGTAGATTATAGCTTATACTAAGGCTAATTACTAATATAAGGCTACTTATTATTATAACTCTAATTTAGAAAATATCTTAGTAGTAGGGAAGTACTAAGGGTATATTATTTAGAGGGCTAAGTTTACTATTAGACTTTACTTATTAAAAGTATTTAAACTAATACTAACTTCTATAAGATTATAAGCTAGTATAAACTAATTTCCTAACTATAATTACCTCCTCTATATAATAATAAGAATAATATTACTAAACCTATTAAGAAAGCTAAGTTTTTATATTCTAAGCTCCTAGAGATATATACTATATAGGATAATATTAATTACTTTACACTTATTATTCCTTAGTAAGTAATTAAGTTAGACTTATAGGTTTACTTAATAGAGGTCTAGGATACTATCCTAGGGGTTAATAATATAATACCTAGGGTAAATAATATTATAGTAGTTATATTATATATAATATTTTCTTAGGCTTTATTCAGGACCTATTTTAAGCTTATTCTATGATAGGTATTACCCTAAGCCTTAGAGAGATATAGAGATTATAATAATCCCTAGGGGAAACTAACACGCCTCTATATTAAAAGGCTAGAGGCTAATCTTACTATTTTTAATAATTAACAAGGGCTTAGAGAAGCTATATACCTAGTAGATTACTTATTAGATTATTAAGAATAATATCCTCTACCTAGTAATAAGAGGGGTACTTCTAAAGAGGTTAGCTATAAATATTATAGAAGCTCTTATTTATAATATTATAATAGCCTTTAGCTATAGCCTTATCTATACTCTAATTATATTAAATATAGAGGGGGCTTTAAATATAGTCTAATAGACCTAGCTCTATTATAAACTTAGGGAGTAAGGTTAGCTACTTAACCTTATCTACTAAGTCTACTACTTAATAGATAACTAGAGAGTTATAATATAGTATAAGGGTTATAAGATACCTATAGAGTAGCTCTTCTATAACTTACTATAAGGTTTACTTATATTACTAGTACTCTACCCCTTTTATATTAAACTAATATATTATATAGGGGAAGAGAGGTCTTATTTTAATTATATAAATAATAATATTATACTAAGCTTTAGGAAGAACTTAGCGGAGTTAACTACTATAGCTGAAGAGATCTTAAATAAAATAATTACTTAGGGAGAAGAGAACTATATATCTCTTAACGCTATAAAGATAGAGCTAATTTACTTTATAAGGAGGTCTTAGCTAAGAGAAGGAAATATATTACTACCTAGTATCTACTATAGGGATAGGGGTATAGCACCCTCTTAGATAATTATATAATTAGGGGTTATACTTAATATAAGGCTAACCTTCTTAGAGTATATCTAAGTAAAGATAATAAAGGCTAAGAAGGTTATTAAGTATATCTACAGCTTAAATAAGGTCTATAGCAGGGTACTATTAGTAGCTATAAGGAAGGTAGTATATATAATTATAATCCTAAAGGCTTTATTTATAGCTAAGATCTAGTATCTAGGCCTAAGGAAGCTAGGATATGACTAATAGGGCTCTAATAGGGAGTACCTTATAATTAATTATAAACTAAGCGATTAAATTAAGGCTATATAAGTAGTAATTAATATAGCCTTGTAAGGTTACTTATTAGTATAGCGGACCATACTAGTCCTAGCACTACTATAGGAGTCTAGTACCCTACTAATAGAAGTCCTCCTTTAGATAATTTAAGCGTAATACGCCCTAAGGCTAGGATCGCTAGATTTAGACTACCCTTTAGTTATATAGATATAGGGCTATAAGCTGTTCTAGAACTAGGGCCTCCTAATAAGGCTAATAAACCTTACTAGCGTAGTAGAGAGCGTGCTAGTATTCCCCTAACTAGTCCTTTACCTAAGGGACTATAAGTCATAAGATATACTCTATAAGCTTATACTAAAAGAGGTAGTGGGATGGGATAAGATAGACTTGGCTGCGCAGCTTTCGTAAAGCTCCCTTAGCGCACGGGCCCATTGCAGGAGGACTATGGAGTAGAGCGTAGAGGGGAGGAGCGTAGCGGACTTTAGTATTGTTTATATATCATTATTATTAGTACCTTAATAATCCTATACCTCGTTTTTTAGTATTTTCTTAGCGAATTCGTGCCTAATTTAGATAGTCCCTTTGGATTAGATCTGCGAATTATTTCATATATCTTTTAAGCTTATTTTTTTATATTCTCAGCTAGTTACAGGTAGTGTTATATTATTTATTGCCTTTTCTAGTTCCTATCAGTTCTAGCCCTTTTCTAGTAGCTACTAAGGTCTACCTATACTAGGCGTTAGCCTTATATCTAATATATATTAATATATATAAAAATAGGTTATAGCTAAGCCTAGAGGAGACTAGCTTTAGCTACGTAGTTTACTAGGTCTTATAATTAATCTATACTAGTTACTACTAGCTTCTATAAGTAGAGGTATTTAATATAGAGCTAGAGGGGGCCTAGGAGGGGCTATAAGCTATAATTAAGCTTATAGACTCTAAGATAAGTAGAATTACTATTTACTTAGATAATATTGCTATAGTTTTCTACCTAGAGGGTACCCCGCTATTATCTTTATAAGAAGCTATATTAAAGTTTCAAAGGCTTGGTCTAAGCTAAACTATCTCTATTATAATATACTAGACTCTAGGCTATATAGAGATCCTAAGTAATAAGATAATAGACTAGCTAGTAAAGAGGGGTATAAGAATAGCCTCCCGAGACCTATTATTATAGTTACCTACCTATAGCTATATTAAGAGGGGGGTCTATTACGATTTATAATAGCACCTAGATACCTAGTAGGTATCTGCTTAGCTATATAACTACTAGCATATAGAACTTAAGATCTCTACCTAGCTTATAGCGGAGCTATAACTACTTCCCTATATAGACTTATACTACCTTATTACTATATAAAGTAGCCATAGAGACTTTATAGTATATTATAAGCGCTTTATATATAAAGATATTAGTATATAGTGCTCTTATAAGTACCTAAAAGCGCTATATTACTTATACTACTACTAAAAAGTAGTTAGGCGAGGTACTCCTTAGTTTAGTAGGGAGATATTTATATTTAAATAGCTTAGAGAGAAGTAGTGCGAATTTATTAAATATACCTCTAACTTAAACTTTTTTACTAATATATGCCCTTGCTAGGGTATATTTTATAATACTCATAGGTAGTTATACGTATTATCTATATAAGGAGGCGAGGGTATATAAAACCTAGGCCTAGACTCCTTTAAGAGAAGAGGTATTAGCCCTACTTATATAATTACCCTTATAATTAGGCTTTATAAGTCTTATAGCTAGAGTATTAATATATAGCTTCTACTTAAGGCTTCTAAATAGGTATAACCTATCTTTCTAACCTTATACTTCCGCTATAATTATTGATCTAGTATGCCTTTAATAAAGGAAAAGGATACTTCCTAGGCTAGTATAGAGTACTAGCTAGCGGAGATATATATAATAACTTAACTTAACTATTTAGCCCACTCTAGCGTTACTATAGCTTTAGCTATAATACTTCTAAGGGCCTCTTAATTTTATCTCTATATATAGAATATCCCGCTTAGCGGATAGTAGGGAAGGGGGGGGAAAGGGAGGGAATATAAGGGTATTATATATTATATTTCACTTTTAGGCTATATTTATATTTAATATCTTCATTTTCTTCTTTAAGATACTCTTTTGTAGTATTCGACTCGACGCGGGCACCCTTTGCCTTAGAAGAGGACGTCCCGGCGATTAAATATAACTAACTAACTAACCATGCTCCGACCACAGTACTATAAAGAAGAAGCCAAACTCACTCCAGGAAAATCTCCCGTGGTTTACACGTAACGACTTATTTGCCCATATAACTCATTCATAACCAAGCGTGTGAGCCTTTAAGATGTCTGAAGCGGGGAGGCAGAGTCATCTCGAGATACCTTGTGAGAGACTTGCAAGGGTGTTTCCCTAGGATGCCACTTCTCGGAATCTCCAATGCGGTCAACTGTGATTCCGGCTCGGCCAGCTGGATTCATTCCGGCTTCCAATTGTCTCTTGTAGGACACGTTGCGGAGTCTCTCGGCCTCGGCGGGTGTCAATCTCAACTAGAGTGACAATGTCAGTGCCGAGTTTTCAAAGAAAGCGCCGGACAACTTACGTAGACCTCAACACCGATAGCGTGGATAGTAAACGCTAACCACAGAGCCATTCCAAATGGGACGCTGAGGGCGACTCCGGCTTCAGCGGCTGAAGTCGCGCCGGGGAAGTTGGCATGAACAACGACTTGTTGAGCCGGGTTCTCTCCGGAGAAGTATGTGGCGCATTCCGGGTACAGTTCCAGGGTTCTGTTCTCGTCATCTATCATGAATGCGACTTGGTCGCAGGGCCGTGCAACGTAGTATGTGCCGATGTCGCTTATAATGGTGGCTGCGCTGATCTGAATGAGGCGAAGAGTAATGATTGTGCCAGCCTAGTCAAATTGACAGTCAGTAGGGTTTTCTACCATGCCTGCAGACGGTGAACTTGCGTAAAACCAAGCTCGCAGCATCCAAGCCCTGTGTTGCTCGATTTGCAGTCTTTTGATGTTGATGTAGGCCATAATCATGGATCCGATAAACGCAATCGACATTACTCCAACGCCAGCCTGAGTGTCGAGCCCACCCCCGAAAGCGTTACGCAGAAACATGAAGATGCCCGCGGTGCTGATGAGCGACAAAAGAAGGATGAGGTAGCCATTGATGCGGTGGAATAGCAGTACTTTGTGGCGGATAACAGGGACAAATTGCCAGCACGCTAGGAAGGAGGCTGGTAGGATTGCGCCGAGGTGAAGCTTGATACCAATCTGCTCGACTCGTTTTTGGTAGTAGAAGCACTCTCCCGGGGCTGCACCGCCAGGTCCACAAAAGATGTTGAAGTTGAGATACTGGAATCTCGCAAGCGTAAAGCCCATCAGAGCACCGAAAAAGATGAAGAAAAGGACAAAGTTGTAGCCTTTGGCGAAACCGATGGGGTTGTAGACTTTCCGTGCTGCAGCAACGAAGCCGTTGGCAGGAGGCCGAGTCGGTTGAACCATGCTGGCGGACTTGACTGGAGCCAGTGAACCTAGTGGAAGACGGTATAGTAAGTAATTTCGATTGGATGGTTTGTCGAGAGTTCAGCTGTTCTGTGTCCAGTGTTCGTATGATGGCGAAGTGTCTGCTATCAAGGGGCAATATCATTCTCGCGGAAGGAAGAGCCTATCTTATATCAACTCATTCTTTCGCATCTTCATTGTGATCTGGTCCCTATCCGCGGCATGGTCCCTTCACCCCCTTGTGGCTGAAAATGGTTGGCAAAAGGCACCAGAGGATCAGCACGTACGCGTCTTCAGGGCTTGGAGACGCCCGAACGTTTCGGGAAAGAGAATGCGCGATAGCTTCTGTTGGGGTAGTTACCGCAACTCAGGACAAGGAGAAATGCAGAATAATTCTACCGCCAGACGCCCGTCTTGGCATCTAACTTTCCCCAAGATTTACCCGTCATGGAGATCATCCCCATGTGGCTGAACATGGGCTGGCAAAAGGCGCCAGAAGATCACAAAGCTTGCGCAGACGATACTTGCGGTTACAGTGCGCAGAATGGTTCCCAAAGAAGTCTAGTCGTGGCTCAAATCCCGGCTGTCTAGTGGATCGTTCAAAGAGGCTTGAATCCTTCGAGCGTTCGCAGGGCTGAACTTAGACCAATCCTTCGTCCTCAGAAACAACGAGGGAGGCTTGGGTTAGTCATGTATCCTACCCATATGTCGTCGTCATGGATCTCACCTGGAATTATGGTAATAAGCATGATCCAACCAATGATGTCGCTGGAATTAGCTGCGTCATTCGTGGATTCCCTCGGCCTCCTCCATGAACTCGCAGTCCATGCGATAAGGCTGGGTTGGAGGTCAGACAGAACGCTACCACGCCGTCGGGAGATATAAGCTTCCCCCGATTGATGCCGATTTTCCCTTTTCCGCATTTATAAACGGCCCAGGCGCCTTTGCAGTCACCGGCCTTTCCTAAATAAGACGCATCTCGCGCCTGGTGAAACCCTCACGAGGCGGCGCCAGAACGGAACCCCAATATATCACTGGCAGTATGGTGGGCGTTCCTGGACGGTCCAAGGGTTGCAACACGTGTCGTAAACGCAAGAAGGGAGTAAGTGCGCCAACTTTACATGATTTTGCTTAATCATCGTTCGCGATTGACCACGCCTTAGTGTGACCTTCAACGTCCGTCATGCGGGCAGTGCTTGAAGTCAGGGATCGAATGTGCAGGGTACGAACGGACGCGCATCTTTGTTAATGTCATACCCAACAATGCTCAGAAGAGTATTGTCCTCGCTCCCGTGGCGACCTCCATCATCCAGGCGCCGTCTCTCTCAGCAGCCGCATATGAAGAGAAAATCCTGGACCTCTTCTGGGATGCATACATGCCGGATGCCCCTCTGCGCACCCCAGGAAGTCCCATCGTGAGATATTCGTACTCAGATTGGGCAACCACAGTTCAAAGCCTTTACCGAACAGATCCTGCACTGCGACGAGGGCTGCTGGCCCTCAGCCTAGGGACCGTGGGGCGACGGGACAAACAGCAATGGATGATAGACGACGGCCTCAATTTTTACTGTGACGCATTGGGTGAATTGAAATCGGGCTTGCGACATCCTACACGAGGGAGGTCTGACGCGTTGTTGGTGGCTTCACGGGTTCATGGCTTGTACGAGGTAAGCCACAAAAGCTGTGCATTTTGGTCGGGTAATTACAGTAGGTGGCTGAGTCTGAATGCGCTCCAGCTCCTCTATGGCGCGGATGATAGAGAAAGGCGAGGCATCTCTCAAGCCTCAAGCTGGGAAGGTCATACGAAGGGGGAGATGGCCCTGATGGTGGGGCGAACCCCGGAGAGCTACGTCCATGGCACTGCCCATCAGGTCTTTTGCTCTGGGAGGGTTCATTTGGTAAGCTGTTTCTTCTATACTGACAGCATCTTTGCGCTGATTTCGGCACCTAGACCATTTCTCATATCAAGCGACGGCGGAGATGTCCACTCAGCCACCCTATCTGGAAGACGCTACCATGGGAATTCATACCCAAATCCTGCAAGGACGCGTTGGTTGACATATTCGTTGATGTGCCCGGCCTTCTAGAAGACCTCGATCAATTGCGGGATTGTGAACCTGGGGACAAGAAAGAGGGCAAACGACGCAGGCTTCTGAGTGATTGCTGGCGCATCGACAAAGAGTTGTCTTGGTGGCTGGACAACCTCGGCCCAACCAAGGAACTCAAGGAGTTTCAAGCAAGAGGGTTCGATCACCCGACAGCATGCGACATTGTCATTACCTCGATCATGACGCTGTTTTGGACAACCTGTATCTTGTCCTACAGCACTCTTCGCCTCGCCCTTGGCTCGAAAACCGACTCGGAACTTCCCGAAAGAACGAATCCACGGATCTACTGTGCCGAAATCGCCAACATAGTCGAGGTTTTCTTCCATCCAATGGCAGGCACTTTCGGCATCTCCAATGCTCCGTTGCCGATTGGCATGTCACTGATATATCTGAACTCGACAGAAGAGGGGTTCCATTCTGCAGACAAGCGGAAGCTTGTGAGTTTCTTTGGAAAAGAGGCGAATAACGGCATCGGTATTGGGAAATTTTTGATAAGCACACAATGCGACGGCATCGTACCAAGAGGAGCGGTACGAATTCCGTCACCTGAAGATATCAAAGCGAAAGCGCGAAGGTGGATGGGTGTTGTGGACTAGAGTTGAGGTAGGAAATCCGACCAGTCTCAGCATCTCGGCCTACCCTAGGATACGCTGAGGCTCCAGTCCAGTCATCGACACAATCAACTTGGTACCTTCCATAGCGAATCATATAATCATCTTTGGCCTATTTTATATAACATTGGCCCGCGTTTTGAGCTGTCAGCTGTGACGTCGGGAATTAAACGTTAGTCAGGGCTTTGACATGACTCCACAAGTCAGCCCACAATCACGATATGATAATCCGCAAATTCAGAACACCAACACAACAGCCAAGTGATTTCTCACTCTTCTTCCCCGCCCTGATGGTCTAGCGGTATGATTCTCCCTTAGGGCTATCTTCGAGAATGCTCAAGTATGGGAGAGGTCCCAGGTTCGATCCCTGGTTAGGGCCCTCTGCTTTTGGTCATAGCGACTGCTATATATTTTTAAAGCGGAGAGAATCTAGATTTCAATTCTTCAGGTGATATTAGAGACAAGGAGATCTGTGTCGCGATGAGAGATTCGTTTAGCTAACTATAGAGAACTATTGAATTATCATTTTCGTTCCTTTAGTTCAAAGTCATAGAGCTAAAGAGCGCCTGTTATTCTCACTCCGAAAGGCTTGCAAATCAGCGAGTCTAGCCGCACCATTGACTACAGCCTGATGCAGAAAGGTATAGTGTTAGATCAAGTGTATCCAAAAACGGCAGCCTAAGCTTTCCGTAACTAGGCAAACGGAGACACATACTAATGATGCAAGAGACGCCGCCATCGCCAATAGGGCAGTTCTCCAGACAGTAGTCAATGCTGATGGAGCAGTTGTCATCGGGGTTGCAGCAGAGGTTCCAGCCGCAATCGCAACGAGCCTCGAGGTTCGAGTCAGACGCAGGAGCGGGGGCTCGCATGGCCTGTTCTACTCAGTCTAATCGTCAACAAGCTTGAAAACAAAATGTCTCGCTACAGCTAGAGACAGCAAATATCCCACCGAGATCTAATCAGCTCCCAAAGTTACAGCATCAAAGATGAGAGGAGTGTTGTCATTATGCTTACCATCAGCTGGCAACGCAGAAGCCGCCTGGATGGCCAAAATGATAGCAGCAATCGTGAACTTCATTGTGGGCAGGTGATATGTCTGTGTCTTTTGGTCGTGAATATGTCTAGATTGATCAGAAATGCAGCAATGAGAATGGCAAGGACGACTCAGGAAGAAAAGGACCGGGTTTATACTTTATCTCATATGCTGCTATAGCGGCGTCTAGTACAGATGTTACTGAGTGACGCAACAATTCGAGCTTCGTTGTTTCTTCAGTTGAAGTATATCTCAAAGGCTTACCACTGTATTATCTCCAACCAGGTGCATAGTAAAATTGAGAGTTGATACTTCTTGATGCTGCTTGTGATACTTCGAGCGGCGCCGAGATCTCTCTAAACTCTTTCCATGCCACTATTACGACTTAAATTACATCATATCAACTAGTCTCGCTGGTCGTCTGCCTCATTCTCAGTAGATTGTTAATCTCTGCTGGAAGCGGTCTGGACGATTCACGCCAAGGAGTAAGCCGTCGAACATCTTCACGAGATCACTGGCTGGAAGAGCATTTTCTGTTGTTGACAGTACTTGGCGCCGACTACTCCAGAGATCATTGGCACGGCTGTCGCATGGGTAATTAGAAGCCCAGGGCCCTCCCCGCGTTTATAATTTTGACTTCCAAAGCAACATGGGATCTGAGTCGCCCGTTCGGACTTCAACGGGGAGGCCAAGCCGATGTAGCGCGTGAAGGATTTGTGGGATTCGACTTCGATACTAATCTGTTTGACAATTCTTTTTGATGACGGTGGCCTCTGAAGGGAACTGTGGAAAGAATGGGCGTGAATCTCAATACGTCTGCATGATGCCGAATACATGAGGTCGCTAGCCTATGTGTTGCGGTATCGTCGATGTGGGAGCCATACAGCTCTTTCAACTCCGTAAGGAGAGTCGGAGCCATTCAAATTACCGCTTCATTAAGAGAATTGAATCAAGCGGGGGGCTTCCTGGCTTAGGCAAAGACTCCTGGCAAATATCGGGAAGCCTTCGTTTCCATGATTTCGCAACTCGAATCGCCGCTTGTCTAGTATTCACGAAGACAATGAAGTGACTCGAAATTACCAAAGACATGATGGAGCCATGAAGCAAGCCAAAGGAGCGCTAGGCGAAGTATGCGCACCCCATACTCAGGGTCTCAGCAAATCTCCATGTCCGTTTCTTAAAAACGATATCAATGCCGAGTGGAAAACGGAATTCAGCGGTTTTTTAAAAAAAAAAATCGATTCCCTACTCAAAAAGCCTGCCCGGCTTCCGGGCTATTCTTAAACCCACCAGTCGGCTGAATCGCCATTCGTGGGTTGTCACACTCCTAACAAGCCCTGATGGTCTAGCGGTATGATTCTCCCTTAGGGTTGTCTGTTGACTACTCAGCATGGGAGAGGTCCCAGGTTCGATCCCTGGTTAGGGCCTAGTTCCCGCGCACACTGCGGTTCTTTTGCCGTTTTGTAGAGTATGATGTTTTGCGAAACACACTTACGGATCAATAATTCTAATTCTTGACATATCGTAAGCATGATTGAAATCCAAGTTGCCCTTAAAATTCCGCTCTTCATTCATTCTTCTTCAGCCAGTCTCAAGCTGCCCGCACTAAAGACCAAAAGTAGTAAACAGACTGAGCGGCCCTAGTGCGTTGAGCCAGATTAGCAGTACCAGAACGTGGCCATCGCAGCTCGAAGATCATTCATCCGCTGGAAGACAGAGGCGCGACGCGACGTCTGACATGGTGGTCAGCAAAGCTGTTGAGTTTGCAAGACAAGGGCATTGTGGCTGGATTCAGCGCCAAATTAAGCGCAATTACTTCATGCTTGTTCGCACTTCTGGGCAGAAAGCTGTCCAATTGCAACGCGATCCACGGCCCCAAGAGACAACCCGTTTTACTAGGCTTCAGCTCAACGATGATCCTTCCCGCGCGAGTGCGAGAAGGATCAGATAGGCAGCAGGATTGGGGACTTTCTTGCAGGGAAATTCAGTCCTCGTGCAGGGGTTGGGTGAACCGTCTCCGTATCCGTGTCCGTACATTCGGTGGGGGCAGGATGGCACAAAAACGCTGATGTTTCTCCAGGCGCGGGCTGCTCGCGTGCCTCGACTTCTAGTTCGTGTTTCGTTCGTTCTTTTTTTTTCCCTCTCTTTTTTGAGAGGGGGAAACTGGTGTATGAGCTCTCATCATGGCGTCCAAAATTGAGTACAGCTCTCTTCAACGGGATGTCTCCGACGAAGACCGGGCCTCGGCCGAGAAGCCATCAACAACCCCGGAAGACGATAGACACCAACGATACCCGTGCGCGGGCTCAACGGCCGATCGAATGTTCAGGTTCCACGGCTTTAAGTTTTTGAAGACCTACATCGCATGCATCTCAATCTACTTTGTGGCCGCCATCGCCGCACTAGTATGGACGTACCAGGGCCCTGTCGTCACCAGCAGCGGCGAGTATACGCGAAGCCGGGTATTTCGCACCCCGGACGCGTTGAAGGTCAACCAGCTGTACTCCGGCCTGGCACTCTCTGCACTGCTTGCTCCGGCGGGCATGCTGGTCCAGTGGATAATGCACGACTTCCGACATCTGCGATTATTCGCCCTCACGGCTCAGAGGTCTGTATCCCTGGCAGATCTGGATAAGATTGGAGACGACTCCAGTGCCTGGACGCTGTTCGTGCTGGGCAAGTATTCGTGGTGGTATGCAATCATGCAAGCGGCGCTCGTTGTCATTCGCACAAGCATCGTTCCTGTGGGCACGCTCATGCTGACCACCGGGCTCTACGAGGAAAAGGTGGATGGGTTTGGCGTCGTTGGACTCCCGATTCTGCCATCGCAAGACTCAAGCGTGCGGCGGCTGGCGAACGCCATGGGATGGAACGGCCAGGGAACGTTCTCTCAGTCGCTGGACGACAACGACAACTTCCTTTCGCAAACCGAGTACACCTTTGTCGGTAACATTGTCAGCCAGAGCGCGCTCGTGGACGTTTTCTCCGGAGTCATCGGCCCTATTTCCACGCACAACCTTACCTTCCACACCAACACAACATACCAGGGTCTCGTGCTGTACCACTGGGACGCCAACTGCGAAGCAGCGCCCGAAGTTCCATACTCGACTTCTCTCAATGGCTCAAACGCAACTTACACTTTTACCATGCCGGACTCGAGCAAAGTAACCCTCGACATCGGGCCCCAGAAGCGGAGGTCCCAAAGGCTGCGTCTCTGGAACGATCGAGCCAATAATTCGATCAACAGAGTCCCAGTCGGCGGCACAACCTACTTCATCTCGGCAACTCCTTCATTGTCTCTGCGAAACGGGTCTCTCGCCAACAGGAACGACAGCAGCTTGACCGAAACCAAAGAAGGACATTGGATCTCCCGCTCCAGGTGCACCCCCGAGTTCAGGTGGGAAGTTGGGTCGTGCACCTTCAACGGGACGCTCATGACGGACTGCCAAGGCAAGCCCAACACCAACACCACGGCCTTAGACACCGCCGCGCTCGACAAGCTGGCGGACTACATGACGGCGCTTCCGTGGTGGATCGCCCAGGAGGAATTGCAGATCGTTGACAGGACGCTCGATACACTGTACTCGATTCCGACGGCCCAGGACTGGGGGCACTTCTTCGGCAACATCGCGCAGTCCATCGCGGCCATCTCCACGGCAGGCTACTTTGGGACGGCTACGGTGCCCGTCGTAGAGGTGGTGACGGAGCAGGTATACGTCATGAGAACTGTGGTGCTGTGGGTCGTGCTCGGCATGCTGAGCATTGTTCTCATCTTCAGTTGCTTGGACGTCTACAGGAGCAAATCTCGCGGGCTGCCGTTTAGGGCGGCTACGTTCTTGGCCGTCGCCAACGCTGTCAGAGGTCCATGGTGGGATCAGGAGCTTTATGGGAGCTGTGCGGCTACTGAGGTCGATATGCAGAAGCGGAGTTCATCGTCCGTCATGTTCGGGGTCGACGCAAACAATCCGTATCATGTTGGACTCCTGCCCACGGTTCTGCCGATTCAGCGGAACCAGCAGTACTTTGGCGTCAAAAAGCGAAAGAAACTCAATGATCAGACAGGAAGAACGTAGCACATTAGTTGGTCTGAATTTGAAATTGATGTTTTATGAAGATCAGCCCCAACGTTGAAACTTTGACAATGATGGCACGGTGATTCCCGGTTCGCACGCGAATTTCGCGTCGTAAGGTTGCAGTAAACCGTGATGTTAAAGAGAATCACGTCCGTACATTGGTCATAAAGGAGGAACTTGATTTCAGAGACTAGCAGCGTCTGCCACTGTAATTAGAACCTCATTCCTGACTATAGTGCGTCGGCGTCAGTACTTGCGTCGTAAGCTACCCAAGCGATATGGTCGGTACCGCCAAGGATATCTCATTGAAAGTTCGGAGTCTCGTTGCCGCGTAATCATTCAAAGTCCATCCAGCGGGCCCCGACCAACTTGTCATCCCCGGATCCGGCGCCGTTTGCACCGGGATCTCCATGCCCGTCAGCATCCACCTACGCGGAAAACTTTCTGCCACTGGACGGCATTCGCGCCTCGCGTCGGTGGCCTGGTCTCGAACGACGTCAACCTCGACGTGGCATCCCATTAGAAGTATTCCACCGCGTCTTGCGGCCGTTGCCCTCAACCTCCACTTTCCAGCCGATCACTTTGCGCGTCTGGCATCTACGGCAAGCCTGTGGAACGCGCGCTGTTGTTCCCTTGGCCCAACAGAGGCGACCGATACGTCTGTAGTGGCGAGGAACAGTCAGCAAGCCAAAGAGTGATCGACGCGAAGAAATGGAGCAAGGGGCGGCGAGGTCCCCGAAGGCGTGGAGGCGGCTCGCCGGCGGGAGGGACTTGGACGAGGCCGCTCGACAGGGCATCGCGGACCTCTCGCCGAGTTCACGTGGGGTCAAGGCCACGATGTCGTGCTGGAGCATGGGCAGGGCGCGTCAGCCGGGGTGGACAGGCTACGTGGACTCGTGGAACAATCTTGAGCCGGTGATCCGCGGACTGGGGGACGCCAAGGTCAGGGTCGATTTCGATTTCGAACCATTCAACTTTAAAAAAAGTAAAAAAGCCAGGGGAAGTCGCAATGACCGGAAGAACGGTCGCGTCCAAAGTGACTTCAAATAACGTTGCATTCTCGGTTTGTTTGCCGTTGATCATCTTCCCTGTAAGCAACCTTCTCCGACGCTGGGTACGCTTTCAATATATGAGCCAGCACAGACACCAGCTCCAAAGTCGCAGAGGCGTCAAAAGAGGACGGTCTCCATCAGACATCCGTCATGGGGTGTGGGTAGCAGAGCCCGGCAGTTGTCGGCGTCAGGCAACTTTGTCGATAGCGCAATCAATTCGAAGGGATCAAGCACGGAGTTGAAGCCTTGAGCTTCGGTTCGCTTGTTAGCGGGTTCCATCGCGAAGTCCTTTTTTATCAAAAACCGAAAGCATGAAGGGTCGGCAACAACAGTCGAGCGTCGCCGTTTAAATGTGCACGTCGCTCAAGGATCGCACGGAACAGGGGACCGGAGCTGGTTCCGGCGAGCGGGTGGCACGGAAGTGGGATGCTTGAGAATCCCGTCGCAGCCGCAGCCCGGCACCGGCATAACACTGGGCACTCAATCCGAGAACGAAAATCTCCTATTCTTAGCGCCATCGTGGGCCCCAGTTCGAGCTCGAGTCGTGAACACCGCTTGATCAATGCCCGATGGGCGGCGGCGCATCTCGAAACGCTCACGATGGACTCACGCAGGCCATGGGCGCGCGCATTTCCCAGGGCAGGTCGGCGCGTCTAACTCGCTTACGAGGTTACATTGACCGAACCCGTTCAGCCGCCTGCGTTATGCGCGCGGGCTGTACTGCGCAGTCTTTCTGCCCTACGACAAGGTGCACGAGTCGGGAGTCGTGTTTGCCCATGGTCGCTCCGTCCGATTCAGGGCCTTTTCGATCAGCCGGGACCCCTTTTTGTGACCCCGAGGAATGGGTGTAGAACGAGTCCGGGAGTAAAATCGCAATGGCGGGCGCTGCTATGATCACCTCACCGTCCTAAGATATTGCGGGTGGGCGACAGGCCAGGCACGTTGATCTGATCTGAGGTTCGGGACACATTTCCCATCGGGCAGAAATTATTCCCACTTGGGCCCGAGTCCACGTTGCACCTACTCACTCGTGCCCGAATATTGCCTTATCCCGCCGAATGGGGAGGTGGTAAAATCGTTCACTCGACATGTCCGCGCCGCCGCCGAATCGAGAGAATGGCCATGCCAACATGTGGCCCGCGTGGCTATAATGTAGCTCACTCATGATCTCATGACATCGAAACAGAGTCTGATGCCGACAGGGAAGCTGGCGAGCGTGAGGGCGCAAGCTCGAGTGTCTCTTGGCCCCTGGCAGATGTCGGTGCCTGATAGAAGGAAGCTGAGGGAAACACTCTATCGCGAGGGCGAGCTGGGGAGAAGAAGCTGAGAGGCCGGGTGTACCTTTCCCGCCGCCCTCGATCGTGACGGAAATATCTCTCGGCGCAGGGTAGCCATGGGAATGGAGTCACGTTCCACCAGCGATGAGCTTATACGAGGAAAACCTGATGAGCGCGCTTATGTGCTGCATGGACTTAGTTTGGTGTCGGTGCAGCTTTCTAGCAGTAGAAATGATGGACAATGATCGCCGGATAGCTCGTATCGGAAGCCGAGGCAATTCGATGAAAAATGCACGCACAAAGGACGACCCGTCCAATCGGGGCTGAAAGATCGGAATGGACAGTGGCAGCAGCCTTTTTTGCGCTCATAATTTCGAAATTTCATACGCGAGAGACGCACACCGGCCGTGTCTGTGGGATGCGCCATTCATCTTGTCAACGTCGCACCAAAGGGGATGCGAAACCACGCGACAAACCTCACCATTGATTGAGCCCTGGAGAAGTCCAATGACGCCAAGGAATGATGAACGCGAACGCCGAGATTGGATCGGAGATGGAAATTAGCAACATGAGGAGAGGAAACTTGGGGGCCGTTTCTGCCTGCCCAAGGTTCTTCGGACGGACAAGCTCGAAGCACTCCAGAGTCTCGCAAATGCAGCCTTGAGGGGGCCGCTAAAGGGATTCGCAAATCACCAAACTGGACCCTGAAGCCAAAAGGCAGCCGTTGATCCATGGATAGTGTTGACTCTGGTGCGGAGGAGGGCACGGAGGCGATGGGAAGAGTGAATTCGTACGAGAATATAGTAGGCTCGTGTTTCTGAAACACGGTCAATTTGTTCTAGAATCCTATTAATAGCGGCCGCATCCTGGGAGGCCACTCGAAGCTTTGAGGCATTCCATTGAGCTTGAGCGCTGGCCGGACGGTCCCTGGGGTCCCTGGACAGCCCTGTATGACGGGAAACGGGGGGAAAGGAGGAGCACAATGCGAGATGGGCAAACTCCAGAGCAAGAAAGGCGCCCCTTGGCTAGTCGGGCTCAAGAATCCAGCGAGAGCATGAGCAAAGCCAGGGCCGGGTCCCTCCTCAATGTTGACTTTGAGTGGTAATCGACCAGTAGAGAGGCATATAAACGGAGAACATGGGCAGGCAAACCTGGGCGGCCAAGAGCGGACGGGCGGGGACAGCGAACAGGTCTCCCAATTAAGGTGTTCTTAGTAATTATGCTACTCTCCTGCGCACATGCGATGCAGTCAAGGGCTGGGCAGAGGCTCCGTGACACGCCGGGCTGGCCAGGCTGGGACTTTGGACGGACCAGAGTGTTGACAGGAAGCTTCCAGGCTCTCATCCGTTACTCTCCCACACTACCATCCCGCAGCAGCAGCAACAGCGTCTGCAAAGGAACCAAAGCCCCAGCCAGAGAGATAGAGTTGAGTCCTGCTAGGAGGAGACCCCGGCAAGGATACATCTGGCTGCTTCTGGTGCGCTGGTCAGTCTCTGGTACACTGGCCCCCCCCCCTGGGCCCTTCGCGGCGCTGGGCCTCCTTTGTCCCTTGCCTATTTTACTCCACATTGACAAGCAACAGAGGAAAAGGACTGACCCAGAGCCCGCAAGGTCCGGCACTGACTGACAGCCTGCGGTTGATTGACTGACTGACAGACAGAGCACAGAGAAAATTTGATTTGGGAGACCGAGAGACCGAGAGAAAGAGAGAGCCACAGTTTGGGGCCGAACCCACACACCAGGGACGCTGACTGGAGATATCCACAGGCCACGGTCCAGCCAGACGCCCCGTCCAGGGCCAGCCAGACGCCGTGAGCCCCTCTCCGAATCTCCCCCAGCCATGGAGAGCCGTGGAAGCAGCAGAGTGCTCTGGCAAAGGAGCAGGGTAAGGTGCTGCGTGCGGTAAGGCCAGGCAAGGTAGACTAAGGTAACGTACGCCTGGGCGAGAGAGAGCAGGACCGTAGGTACATACGGATACCGCATAGCATGGAGCATGGAGCTGTCTGTGTATGGAGGAGGAGGAATGATGAAAAAAGGGCGAAATGAATGGATGGGTGCCTGTACGCAACTCGTCCGTTGTCCCGTGGATGCCGTGCCGCAAGATGATAAAAGACCCTTCGAGATCCCCTCCAGTCCCTCGGTTAGACTTTTTGTGCATCTGCATCTGCCTCGCTGTGACATTTTCTGTTTTGCTTGCGTTTCTTGGGCTCTCTTCCTATTTCTCTCTTGAATCCCCCTCCATCTCCATTCCAGACCAGTTCCGTCACCGGGTCCCCTGCTTCAGACGATTTCTCACTACATCCTCGGACTTCCAAACAGAAGACACCCAACCGATACGTGCTTTAGTACTGCCTGCAAGCCGGAGCGATTGGAAGAAGTGTCTAGAACACCACCGTATTCGGCAACAACAGGTCATCGTCAAACAACACGCAGTCTACATCGGACCCGACGGATCATCAAAGAATCAAACCAGAACTCCATAAGAGCGCCGCCACTACCACCACCACCATCGTCACCATCACCCACCTCGACGACAAACCGGAACCGCGACGACATCTATTCGCCGTACACATCGACGAAACCATCATCGTCGATACCACTTCACCCTCTTCCCCCAACTACCAGCGCAACACCGTCACCACGGCTTCTCCAGCGATCGCCACCATGGGTTCCCCGAGTGGACCCTTCCGCCCGCGGGCGTCGTCAAACTTCATGGGCATCCGCGCCGTCGGCTTCCCCCCGTCAATGACACCCCAGGAGAAGCACCTCTTCGCGGACGGCGTCAACTCGGCGACGACGCGCCTCTCCAGCACCGTGGCCGCCAGCGAAACCGACGACGGCTACCTGTTCGTCGTCTACTTCCACAAGAGCACGGCAGCCGACGCCCTCGCCCTGCTGCAGGCCGCAGACATCCGAGTCAGGGGCCAGGAGATCCAGTTTTCCTGGCACTGAATCCCCCGGTCGCGTTGTCACGAACAGGAACCGTAATGCGAACTGGTCTGGTCTGGCCTGGGCCCGGGCCCGGTCCGTTCTGTCAGCTATGCGTCTGGCTGGAACAGACCGAGGGTTGATCCTTTCTTCTTCCGTTATCCTCTGCAGCTCGTTTTTTTTTTTTTTTATTATACCGATACCCAAATTACTGTCGGCAACATCACCCGGCGGCATTCTGATTCCACAACCAAACTCAGCACTCAGCACCACAAGCATCATCGGCAGAAGCGAGGAGGAGGAGAACGAGAATTGAGCCTGTCTTCCCTGTCATTTCCATCAGCAGTACCCGGCAGCCATGGTCCGTTGAATTCCCATCCCATCGCCTCAAAATCCATCCAACCAGCAGCCCCTTACCCAGGCTGCTGCCCTCCAATTTCCGCCCGACCTCCCGGAGCGAATCCTTCAGCGATCCATCGTCCCCCTACCCCCCCCGGCGATCTGCAGGTCTAGGCCACCCCAGACCCCGTCCCCCTCCACCACCATCTCACCTAATCTCATCAATCCTCACGCACAAATTCAAGCTTCGCGTCTCTCTTGTTCCTCCTACCCTCATTCCCCTTTATTATCCACCAGGGACTTCGCTCGTTGCAGACGGAAAGTGCATCTCATTGCAGCCTGCCTGCACATTCGCCATCCGAGTGCTCTCCCGACTTCCCCGTGTAGCCCGGCCATCTTCGCCGGCAGCAAGCAGTCAAGCGAAAGGGGGTAGTGGGCGTGAGTGGATTGGGGATTGGGGATTGGGGGTGAGCATGTTCCGTGCCTTGCGAACCGAGCCGTGTTGTCAAGCTAGCTCAGCCAGCGAACATGGCATATCGGCGATGGGGTACATGAGAGAAAATTCCGATGACAAGATGTGGTAAGGTGAGGTGACGCGGATTTATGGATTTACGCGGCCGGGCTCGTCACCACCGGGTTTCTTCCTCAGGTCTAGCCGTCCTCCACCGCAATGCACACCATCCGCTCACTGCAACCTCTTGCAAGGGTCGCTTATGTGTGTGTGTGTGTGTGTGTGTGTGTGTGTCTGTGTGTGTCTGTGTGATGGATTGCGGACAGTCGAACGGGTTCGTCATCCCTATAGGGTCGCATTCCTTCGGCAATCGGACCCAGTGGGCGCATTCGTCTTGATTCCCACGGCAGCACCGGGGGCCACTGGGCCACCTTAGATCAGACGCGCCGACGCAATCATCACCCACGCCACAAAGGCCCGTTGCGTGCGGCCGAAACCCGACGGGGGCCGCCGGGAGTGCGTGCGAATACGCGAACAGGGTGGAGATTTCTTCTGGGAATTGGAAGGACAGACCGGAGTGGAATATTCAACAATACAGACAGCATGGACATTCAAAAGGTTAGTGCAAATCGCAGTTATTTTCCCCTTCCTTGCAAACGGCTCCGACGGGAGTAACCCCAAAGCCTCATGACACACACACCCCCTGGGTCTCGCGACGACTTTTTTTTTTCCTTTTTTTTTTCACTGCCGTCTAAGCGTAGAACAAAAAAGAAGGGAACAGACGCGCACTGCACAATGACAGCTTGTCCTTGCATACAAACATCGGCTGACAGGAGTTCCAGACCAAGCTCGACTCTGATTACCGGCCCGACGTTGGGGGGGGGAGCATAATGAGGAGACCGGGGTGGACCGTCTCGGAGGGTTGGTTTACTGGAAGGGAAAACCCCGACAACCCTCTGATTGAGGGGGAACCCCCAGCCAGGAGGGATGAAAGTACGCTTCTTGGGCGCCAGTTTGTTCCGTCACTGCCTCTGGGCCCTTGTTACCTCCGACAAGCCAGAGTTTCCGGATGATTATCTCTTGGAGCAATTTACGCCTCTTGGCCCTCTCACACCCCGCTCCTCATTTCCCCCTTCATCGCTATTAACCATCGTCAATACTTGTTTCCATCTCGTCTTCGCATCCGGCATCGGAACAGCGGGGTCGCACTCGCACCCGCAGTCTCCGGCTCGCTTCCCCGGACCCAGCCTGGTGTATGCATGTCGGGGAACGGGCGGATGGATGGATCTGAAAAGATGGCAGAGAGAAGAGAGAGAGAGCGAGATTAGAGGGCTTTGCTGCTGATGGTGTTACACAGCATGACGACCAGTCACAACACAGAAGACGACTGTTTGTCAGTTCTGTGTTCTTGGCCTTTTTTCATCAGATCATGTGCGCAGGTTTAGCATTTTCCAAGAGAGAAGAATATGCAAACCTACAAACAATCAGAAATCAGAATTAGAATATGACGGTCAGCAGACCAGTTTCCCGAACGCTCAAGTCCCGTTATATCCGGTCTCCCGCGTACGAGTGAAAAGATGGACAAAACTGAGGCTATCACCATCTCTTTGAACGAGACGACCCTATCCATGACAAACCTCCATAAGAGACCGTCCTATCCCATCTAATCTCCGTTTCGTAGCACTGGACCCTTCCATTCCCCTATTCAATATCCATAAGCGAACCTTTGCTTAAACTGGAGCAGGGGAAATTTTTCCAACCGTACAGTTCCCAACCCCGAGGGTCTGGGTTGGTCCTTTCTTTTTTTGCGGCGCAGGTGCCCGGATGCACTGCTAACATGATCCGCGGACCAGCAAACGGACGACGGCACCGACACCGGACTGGGTTGATTGCGTGTGCGTTTGATTATTTCCCGTCCGTAAGCAAACCCTGGCTCCCAAAAATCACATGGATCCATGGACGGCAATAGGCGAGAGAGAGGGTGCCTATAGATTGAGGGGAGGTGAGGGGAGGGGCCGGGCCCCCAAATCCCCGTCCCGAGTTCCGAATATCCCGCGGCGAATCTGTCCACCGTCGGCCGTGATCATCAAGGGTTTGCCCGGCATCGGTGTTGACGATCGGGCCGTTCATTCCTGAGTTTGCTGCTGCGGCCCGGGCTCCGAGGCTTTCGTTTTCTTGCTCTCGGATTGACCCCCTCCCCCCACCCATTTTGTGTGTTCCGAGAATCAGACGAAAAAAGCATGAGACGCAAAACGAAAGGATACTCATCTAGATGCATCGATTCATGGTTCGCATTGGCTGTTAACTGTCAAAAAGCGACGCTCGACATCGGACGAAACAAAAGTGATCAAAATGAGTCGCATTTGCTGGTGAAGCCAATCGCCGTTGACTGCCGGCTTTGGGCGATTCGTTTGCTGTCAGAACAACATCCACCCCCGTGGTCGGCAAGCAGAGCGAGCCTGTGGTCCTCGAACCAGCTGAAAGCCTGCGGAGGGATGTAGTCGGAGTCGTAGTCTGTATGCGCCAACAATGTCTCTCACAATGGCATATCTATCTTCTATGTGGTGGTGAAAGCGGGAGGTTGACCATCCCGAGCAACATGCTATCTGCGTACATTCCCGCAGCCATATCGAGCATAGTTCATCGCCATTCATATCTCCCATTAGCGACCTCGGCGTCTGGCGCAGCCGCGAAGCCTTGGTCCGCTTCTTTGAGCAGCGGCTCGGGGACGGGTGACTCCCAGGCAGCGCGCCAAGTCTGCAGGAAGCTTACAGGCCTCAAGCCAGGGAGCTAGCCCTATGCAGGCGGTTTATATCCACGATAGCCCCATTCGTCGACGCAGCTCCTTCATTTTTGGATCTTGGTGTTCTAGAGAGTTGGCTGGTTGTCCAAGATCGTGGTTGGAATGGAGCTTGCGAGTCGATGGACGGAAGAATAACGTGGCCGGCGGTGCAATTGCGCAGTCCAGGAATAAGACATGGAAAACGTCTGGCGTAGTTTTGATGGATACTTATGGGAATCCAGAATATCGTGCTGCGAATGATTTATAACGCTTGTTCCTTGATGTTTTGTAGGTCTCAAAATTCCAACCGCGTGGACGTTCACCCAGGTCATTCCCACCAAACTATCTTTCGATTTCGCAGTCGACCAAGAACACACCAGATGCAGCTGGATCGACGTCTCTGTTTAGAGGAGAGCAATACCCCAGCTGATACTTTGGTTGGACAGACGACTTCCAAGGCGCCTTCGTCCACAACATCTGCTGAGAGAGCACCAGAGATCTTCATCAACTTCGAGACCACGGGATCTCGGTGTCACAAAGATCTATCCGGCGCCTGCCTCATCAGAACCTCGGCCAAAGACTCTTGACACACACCAGCTGTATTCTTGTCAACGAAAATCAAAGAAGCAATATTCTCGCAAGGCCCAGTTGTAGGAAGCGAGTTGAAAACTCGACGAAGGGTTGGCGTAAATCATCGTTGCCTCTAATCTACCAACTCTTTGCCCAAGTCTTTTCAAGCCATCTGCATAATGCCCACACACTTCGTTTACGGAAAGGACCTCGTCGACCCGTCGCCTTCCATCCCGGCACTAGAAGGCAAAGTCATATTCGTCACAGGAGGTAAAAGCTGATTCCCAATTTCTTCGACCCCACGGCATTGTTACCCTCTCGCTGCTCATTTCGCATTTTATTCGAGTTGCAATTATATCTTACCTTGGCAATTGTGTATCTCCTCCCCCTCCTATATCATCTCTGTGATGGACTCTGGTGTATGTGTGTTTAACCAGCCACGTACGCCCCCTACGCACTGTCGTGGACTGGGATTTTGCATGACGATAGTCACATTTCAACGCCCGTAGTTGACCACAAGTGAGTGCCACAAGATGTCATTCGCATGGAAGAGAGGCACGTAGAACAGAGACTCAAGATGGCCTCCTTTCACTTGTCTCAACGTCCTGTAACATGGCTTCACGGCGCGGCAAGTGCTCGAATCGAATTCCACACATTCTACGAACCCATGTGGGAACTACTCGAAGTCCCTTTGACCATCGTCCATGTCTCGCGAAGGCCATGGTTAGACTCGGCGCGCCAGAAACCACAATCGTTGGCTACCCTCTCAGCATGACGCCTCATCGTCGTGCTTCTTTGCCCACTCCCATTCCTCAGTTGCTCACGACGTAATCGCCTGTTTGCCCCAGAAACAATTCCCCCCCCCCCTGACGAGTACTTTTCTTGGCCAGCATATATTTGCATGCCTCTACGCGTTTATTGGTTGTTGCCACTTCAACGCAAGAGAAGCAAGATTTGATGCAGACGACTGGCATCCCTGAGTTGACTTCTTGGCAACTAACTATTCAAGCTATCGACTGCATCTCCGCTGGAAACTCACCCTTTCACCCGGTGACCTCCGAGGCCATCAGTGGAACTGATTTCAGTTTTTGTCACAGGACGCAGTCTGCCCCTGTTTGCAGTCAAACGAAAGAAATGATTTATAGCTCCCCAGTGCCACTTCATCTTGTTTTCGTTCAAGTGAGACCGCAGCTTCACCTACATACATGTATTTCGGAGAGCTTCTAGTCCAAACTCGCGATTTGGCATCTTCCCATCTCTCACCTTGATACTACCAAGTCTTTCAATCTCTAAACACCAACTAACACTTCTCAGGATCAGCAGGCCTCGGCAAATCCACAATCCTCGCCCTTCTCGTTCACAACCCATCCCACATCTACTTCTCACGCCGCTCCCGCGCATCCGCCGACGCCCTGATCGCCTCCGTCACCTCCGTCTCCCCAGCATCATCTCCTCCCAAGACCGATGACAAACCCGCAGAATCGACTGCCTCGCCGCCCCTGGCCTTCGTCCAGATGGACCTGACCTCTCTCGCCTCCGTCAAAGCCGGGATTGCGACGACGTCTGCCCACACCAGCCTCAACATCCTCATCAACAATGCCCGCAGCAGACAGCTACGAGATCCAGTTCGCGACGAACTACCTCGGCAACGCGATGCTCACGCGCGCTCTCCTCCCCGTCCTCGAACGCACCGCCGCCGCCTCTGGAGCTGACGTCCGCATCGTGAATCTCATCTCCGTCGAGTACCAGGGACATGCCGCGGACGAGATCTCGTCCGACACACTGCGTACGGAGCAAAAAGGGCCACCGACGCTGGGACTGTGGATTCGTTACGGGTAACGTAGTATCATTTACATACTTATCAAAGGCCTGGTCGACGAGGTTCTGACAAGGAGTTTCTACATGCAGATAGAGCAAACTCGCAAATATCCTGTTCACAAAGGAGCTTGCCCGCCGGTAACCCGCCATTTCGACCGTCAAGGTCCATCACGGCGTTGTCGATACGGCCTTGTTACGAACCAGAGCTGTCTTCACCGTATCCTCGTCTACCTGCCTCAAAAGATCATGGGCGCCAAGACGTTGACGCCCGAACAGGGATGCTGAAACCAGGTCTGAGCGGCTGTGGCGGCCGAGAAGGAGGACCTCGTCAACGGGGGCTTCTACATGCCTGTTGGAAACCTGGCGGGTGATAAGCTGGACTCTCGCGCCACAGACGACAAGTTGGCTGGCGAGCTTTGGCGGTGGACGGAGCAGGTGCTGGACGGGTTTGACCGGCTACTTTTGTTTACTCGTGAACGATTTAGATGGCCTGCTTTTTCTTGAATAAAATTTACTCCATTTCAAAAGACCCTGAATGGCGACATTTGGCTTCTGCCCCATCCCGCCGTGGTACTTCAAGGCTCGCTCGAGGCTTCACATGTGCTGCTGTGGCGTGTCATCCTAGAACTGACGGTCCATCTCGGCGCCCGCTTACGGTTATCATTCGACCGGTCCGATAGGTGGACTTAGGCCGGAACGCCGCCGAATGAGTACGGGCTGCCGGCGGACATATAGCCGTTTTGCGCTGTCTCATCTGGTCTGAAGCGCTGCACGAGATGTCATGACGGGACGACGATATTCGACCACTCAGACGTCTCAGCGGCGCGCATATCAAATGTCACACTGCATAGCCGCGTCGGCGTCGCGTCGTACCATCCATCTGATGTGGAATCGCGCGCCCGGCATACTGGTCATGGCGGAAGACCGTCTAAGCGCATAATCTCCTGGCTGATTTTGGCGTTGGCCTCGCAGGTGCTTTTCAGGCCAAACCCCAGATAGGCCTTTATCGTCCGCCCACGACCGAGCCGTACATCTGCCGACATCTATTGAGAGCACGACACGACTGGACTGCAACCCCTCACCTCAGAATGCTTATCTCTGAGAAGTTACCGGGGTAGGCCTGTGGCGGACGCTGACTGACCCCGCCCCACACCATCATGACAGACGCGGCCTGCGCCATGAACCGCGTCGACTTGACGCATTCCGGGATATTTGTAATCAAAACAAATCTTAAAGCTGGGATATAGCATCAGACGCCTTCTTTTGCGCAATTTCCCACCCTCCGAGAGCAATTTATCGCCCACGTGCTGCGAAGAACGAGGTACTGCGAACGGTATCGAGAGCCTGAGGCGCACTTGCAAAGGGCAATAGTACACATCCTGATAGCTGTGTAAATATATGTGCCGTCCGGAGGATGAGTCTAAATGAGTGCTCTTCAACAAGACACGGCCGCCGCCCTGCGACCTCTTTGCGGTCGGTAGTAATCAGCAGATCCCCGACCAGAAGCTACATGAATTCCAGTCGGGTTGCATCCTGGGTGACAAGGGGAAACAAGCAGCTGCCAACACGTGGGGAATGAGTTTCCCGTTGCGTTGGCTGGCTTGTTGTTTGGCAGGCTTGTCCATGATTCCACGAGGTCCAGATTCTGCCCGGAAACTTTTCTGCCACGTCAGGGCCCCATCTGCCTCCAGCAATGATCAAAGATCAAAGTTTCCGTGAGCCCTGGTCTTTAGCCCGCCCTGTTGGAAATCGAGGGCGGCCCAACCGTTGCAAATCGCGGAGATTGCGGGCGGTCCAGCGTGGCACGGAAGCGAAATAACGTAGTGGTATTAGCGCCGACAAGGGGGCCCAGTGATGTCCGACTCTGCCGCTCCGCTTCAGGTTGCAAGTGACAGAGGTATGCAATCGAGGACACAGACCCGACATCCTCGGAGCACATTTCTATTGGCAGGCCAGTATCGCCACTCGTCCGGCAGCAACTAGCAGGTCGAATGTTCAAATTGTGGGGGTTCGGTAAACCTTGATTATTTTGTCCACATTGTCTGACGTTGTTATGTCGATGTCTAGAGCTGTAAATCATGGTCGATGAGTCGTATGGTACGAGGTGGACCGAGACGATGTGTCACAGTCGTCTTGCTGCGAACTGTGAGCTTGAGTTATGCGCCCGAACCGAGAACAAGTAACCCCCCATCTACACTTCAACCGGAGTCTCAAAGCCGTGATCGCCACAGTGTTGTCAACAGTGAACACCCGGCAGCTCCTGGGACGGCCGGCACATTATCCAATCGATGAATCCATCGCGAATTTGTTCTCTCTCTACTCGAAAGCTGCCCTCGTCTTCCCCAAGCGATCAGCCCTGGGAAAACCTTGCTAACAAAAAGGCTTTGAGCCGTGAAAACAACTGCAAAATCTTAAAGACTGGGAACGACCCGGCTTTTGCAGAGGCGAGCGTCATCATCAGACGAACTGCGGATAACGCATCTTTCGCCGACCCCATACTTTTTTCTGCTTTCAATCAAGCTGCGACAACTTCAATCTGCGGCTCTACGGGACCATCTGGATCCAGGTCGACATCATTCATGTCGTGGGAGGCGATTGGGATAGAGCTGGACCGCCGTGGGGGAAGTGATTCGCCGGGAATTTCGCGCTCCCTGGGAAAATTGGATGACTTCCATGGCTGAGTCGGTAAAGTGCCCAAACCCACTTCTTCCACCAAAAATTGATTAGCAATGGCAATGAATGCGTTCGATCTCGATGTAGCTTTCATGCTTGTCCGACGTTAGTTGGAATTGAGCCGTTGTGCATTCACATTCTCCTGTCCGCCAAGAAAGCGTGAATGTTTACTCTAATATAGAATTTGATTCCGGGCCGGGATCTCGCTGCCACCGCTGATTGACATTGGGTACTAACCAACGACCTGCCTGGGTCTGGGAAGCCTAGCTCTCAGTACCAGAGAGGCACAGTCTTTGTTCATCCTTTTGTCGGAAATGGTTTGTGCCCTGCCCGTCTCATGGCCGCCGGTAAAGGGCTCTGGCCGAGCTGTTTACGGTCGGCCAATCGCCAGCGTCCCACGCTGTCCCGACGATCGAATGTCCGGGCAATCAGCGGTCGACGGTATCTAAAAGTGAGATCTGATAGCCGCGCTGTATTTCTATAGACCACTGTGGCACGGCGTTCTCCGGCAATCGCAGCCCGGGAAACTTGTGCAAAATAATGCTTTCCCTCCTAAAAACCGATATGTGCACATTTCAACTTCGGACGGGCGAGGTAGCCTGCCTGGCCCCCAAACGGAACCCATAACGCAGCTTCCAGATCTTTGTCGCCGAGCCCAAGCCGTTTTTCGTTCCAACTGATTCCTCGCAAATGAAAACAATTGAATCAACGGAGAAAGTAGACAGCGCTTTCACATCACATCTTCGTCTAGAATGCTGCATCCCCCACAGAAGTCAGGGGTAGCACGCCCAAGGCTAAAAAAGGGAAAGCGTCAGGTACAGCTTTTCCATTGGCCGATCCGCAGGGATGCATAGGGAGAGGATTGTCTGCTGGACTGCCCCTCCTCGAATTTCGAGAAAAAGGGGGGGGGGGGGGGGGGGGGGGGGGGGGGGTAATAGAAGAAAAAAAGGCCATGGCTTTCTCTGA
>JAOQIF010000447.1:0-68931 GCA_026260285.1 Colletotrichum sansevieriae
CCTGAGTTAGTATTCCTACTAGCTAAGTGCTTTCCCTTATAGTAGAGAGCTCTAATTCTATATAATCTCTAAAGCTATAGCTAGGCTAGTAGTTTTAATATCTAAGCTAGAGATTTATAGATCTATCTCCTTATAGTATAGAATATCCTAGTTATAAAAGATAGGCTCTATATTATACTTCTTATTAATATCTAGCTAAAAAATACTATATTATTAGGCAAATCTACCTTCCTATTGAGTTCCTATAGGCTATAGCACCCTAGTATTAGCCTCGAGCTAGCTAAATACTTAAAGGAGTAAAGCCTCGAGACCCTAGGATAGTAGCTCCGGGTAGGGCCCCTAGGATAATAATAAAAATATTAGTAATAATACTAAATTCTACTATAGCAGCTAGGTCCTCCCTACTAATATATCCTACTTTAATAGACCTATAGTAGTATTATAAAGAATTTATAGTATTCTATAGATTTTTTGCTCTAATAGTCCTATAATAATATCTTCTAGCGCTATAACTTATAGTTCGGGGTTTTTTCTACTCCTATTATAAATATTATCTACTATAGCTCTTATTTTAATAGGAGGTCCTAGGGGTTTAATATCTAACTAGCTAGATTAAATAGAAGTTATAACTCTTTTGTTTCTTAGGGGTAGAAGGGTGATTCTCTCGCTAGCTTTATAAAGGCTTTCTTCTCTAGATAGGGGTATAAAAAGTGCTACTATTACTAGAGTATCCCTTATAGCTATAATTATATTAATAATACTAATTAATATAGTTATATAATTATTAGGCTCGAGTATCTAGTAATAGCATAGATTAGCTTTTACTTTCTAGCTTATATTAACGATATCTATATAAGGTATATAGTTATTATCCTATTTAAGAGAAGCGAGGTTCGCTATCTAGTTGCGAAATTATTTGCTAAGGCTAAGGGTAAAGTTATAATCCTTATAAGCCTACTAGAAACTATAGAGCTTATAAGCCTTATTATAGTATTTAATTCTAGCTATATCTCCTATATTATAATATTCCTCTATAAGAGAGGGATTACTATACTAATTTAATATTAAACTCGAATAGTTAGCTATATAAGTTAATAGTTAAGACCTCTATCTCTTTAACTTCTTTAACTTCCTTCTTTTTAGTATATAAATACGTTTAGGAGGGGGTTTTGAGGTCGAGTCCGAGTCCTCTACCTTATTATAAGTCTTTATAGTATAAGGGAGGTCTTAGATAAGGAAAAAAAGAATAGGTTATACTATTAGATATTATAATCTTTCTACTAGCCTAAGGCTATAATAGGGGTTGCTAAGATTGCGAGTAAAATAAGGAAAAGAGTAATATAAGCATAAATAATAATAAATAGTATAATAGGTAATTATAAGTATATCGTAATATATTCTATAATAGCTAAGCTTTCTAAGCTTATCTGCTAGAAGTCTCCTACTTAAAGGATAGGTATTAAGCCTAACCGTGGTCACGTGGAATACCACGTGATAGCCGACTATATCACCAAAAGGCGTGTGATACTTGGAATGCCGATCTTGTTGGGATTCTTACTTAGTAACCTTTATATCCGCAAAAAAACGGGGCCTTTTCCACGCCGAATAATAAATAAAAACTTAGTAGTAGTTACTAACTACCTTAACAATTTTAATTAAAACCTTAAACTAGAAGACTTAGAATAAGCTATAGGATACTATAAACCTCTATAAGTAATCTAAGGTTATAAAATAAATCTTTAAAGTGCTCTATCTAAGTATAGTAATAGAAATATAAATATCTCTAATTAATCTAAACTAAGTTATTAAGATATCTTAATACTTATATCTTATTAATACTGTTATTATAATATACTACTTTAAGTATTAAAAGAACTACTAGTTTAATAACTACCCTCCTAATAATACTACCTTAATTAAAAATTAGATATAGTTCTATCTTATAGTAATTAAGTTTATATAATAATAAAAATACCTTAAAAAGGAGTAGCTTAAGTTAATTAATAATATTAAAATGGAGTTTGAAAGTATAATATATCTAATATCCGAGGATATTATTAAAATTAACAAGCTATATAATAAATAATATATTGAATTTCTTAAAGCGCTAAAGAAGCAGATCATAAACTAGGGGATGTGGCAAGGGTGCTAGGTTATCAGGGGCAAGGACATATACTTCCAGCTCTAAAAAATTCCACACATTGTTGTTGGGATTCAATGATGAAGCAAGCGCGTAATTGCGATCGATTTGCCGAAAGCCGTCGCGGTCTCGCATGGATTCTCGATAAGAGCTCTCGTTTTGGCGCACCTTATAGAGATCGTATCGCAGGCAGAATCCTAACACGCCGGGATTCACACGGGCTTTGGGCATCCAGGTCGACCGTCGACACCCTGTTGTCTGCTATTTAGTTGCAAGTGGGTTTCCTGGAGAGCATCAGAAAGCCTCGGGGATGAGGAATACTATGGAAGACGGGGCTAACTGGAAACATGTCTAGCGGCATCCGCTTCTTCGATTCTCGAATGGAATTTTCGCATGTTCTCGTCAGGCACCTCAACGATAGTGGATGGGCCACACCCCACGTCGACTTGTCGCAGCTGAGATCTGCCGGGGCGGATTTACTACACCTCCTCCAGCATCTCATATGTTAGCGCGACAAGGGTCCCGACGTTACTGGCCTTTGCGAATTCAGTTCACCCTGGTAACAGTGGGCTCCCTGCCACGCTAACATTTGAGATGCTGAAGGAGGTGTAGTAGTACCGAGCCAGAGGCGGGACTGGGGGCCAAGGGCCAGGGGACCCAAGATCAAAGATGTGGTCCAAGGCGAAGGTTAACAGGGAGGGGCGGCTTACAAATCCTGTGATAGCATATCTGATCGCTACTCTACCATAGTACTCGTGTACGTAGTCCCCCGGTTACTCGTCAGGTCGTTTGGTACTTCAGAGAAAATCCAGAGGGCTGGAGCTCTGGGAGACCCCAGGAGGCTTCACATCCCAGCATTCTTGGATGCAGCAGGGGATGGGCAAATTATTCTTTCTTTTGTCTTTCTTCTGGTGCCTTTTTTGCCACCCATGTTCAGCCACATGGGGGTAATCACACTTTCTCACCCACATTTAACCCATATTTTGTCTTTCCCGTACCCTTCGATTAATCGTGACATCCTGCAACCTTGCGCGCGAGGATGATTGTCTCCCTCAGGCTGATTTGCCCTACTAGGGGTTCCTTGAGAAAAGATTTGGGTCCTTGAGATGGATGCGGAGTTTAGAATCGGAGCCGCAGACACGAGCGGGCGGGCTCAGTCAAATCAGTATCAGTCACCACATGCCTCGGATTGGGTCTGAATTCGAGAATTCAGGTTCTGTCGGCGACAGCGGCGAAAGCGACGGTGAACCGCGGCAGTCACGGTGCAGGTGGACGCCCGACGAAGCACGACCGGAAGGGGCCGCTGAGCATCTCCGCGCTAAGGAAGTCGTCTCTGCCAATACCTTACACCAATAGTACCTAAGGTACCCAGCCTCCAGGGCGGCAGGGCCAGCAAGGTAGCCAGCTCACCCCAATAAAGGTAGAGTGGAGGAGGACACCAGCAAGGAAAGTAGGTACCTCGCCGAGATAGGTGGAGGCTGCGGTACATGCGGCTGCGACACTCTGTCGTAAATACGCATATGTCAAACTCGGCCATTCTCGTACCACTACCCAGCTACATGTTACCTTACCTTCCAAGTCTCTACTCTGCATCTCTTTTCCGCAGCCGTGGTGGATTCTTCCTCGTCCTTCTTTCAGCTGGACATCATCAAGGGAAAAGGCAAGCACGGAGCACAATGCGGACGTGTTTAATGATTTCCAATCGGCTGGACCGTCGATATGGCGTTCTTTGCCTCGGGATGGCAGCACCTCGGTATTATTCCGCCGCAGCAACAGCTTTTTTTTTTTTATTCCCCTCACTCGGCACTTGCGAACCAAATCAAATCAAACAACACTATGACCTCAATCCGCCACCTGCCACCGCCCTGTCTGCCCCTGTGTCAGCTCGGCCTGTCATCATCAACTCGAAGCCCGGCGGCTCGCATTGCGTGGGCGTTCCATACGTCGCTATTCCCTGCTTGTTGGGACTGATCCCTGTTCTCACCGCTCCAGCACTCACGGCCGAGTCGGTCGGTGTCCGATAGTCTGACGGTGTATCTCCCCCGGAGCCCTGCAACTTCAATCAGTGGGATGAACGGCATCCGGCCCACGGCCACAGCAAGCACAAGACACCGGCCGATACTGACGCTCCCACCTCCCGGCATGGCCTGTGGGCTTCATCCGTACGGGTTACAGCCTCGCTGAAGCGATGCAGTCGTTTGGGTGCCGGTGATGGTTGTTCAGGCTGGCCCGGCACCGACTCACTGCGCCGAGGCAAAGCCAATGCAACCGCCTCCAACATGCTTTAGGGCAATCCAAAGGGTTCAGGCCCAATCTACGGCTGTTCTCGAATAAACTAGGCAAATCCCGACACCCTGGTTTGGGGGTTCACCAAGAAACGCAGCCCGCTGCTAGAGTGATCTGTCGCGAGTGTTAGGGCGTCGACAGATCTCAAGCGACCCAAACCGCTGGGAATCGACTAAACAAGCGCTGATGCTCCGGAGGGGCACAGTGTCTGAACCTTTTTTTTTGTTTTTTAAAGTTGGTTGCCGCGAAGGAACCAAACCAACATCGCAGACCGCAGCAGACCAGTGCCGCGCAAAGCAAAACAGACGACACCTTATCCCGACTTGAGTTCGTACCAAGAGTCAACATGCCTGGCAATCCATCTGCCACTGGTCTATACTTGGGATGAGTAGCGCTGAAAGATCGCACACTGTTTGTTGCGACGACAGCCCTCTGCCTCTCACTGTGGAAGAAGGCACAAACGTACGGATCAATGGCGCTGATTTTTCGGTCAGCTATCCTAAAGGATTTAACGGCAGAGAAGCAATGATGATACGGTTGTCCCTGGTATGTTCGAAACTGGCTACCTTGGACATGAGGAACATCGGTTTAGCATTGTCCAGCTGCAGCTGCAGACACCAAGGCAACCCTGGGCGCCCTGACCTCTGGTCGTAAAAGGCTGTGCGGATACACCATTACGTTAATAGATTGTCGCTCAGCAGCAAGCGGCCGTCGCTTCTGGTGTCTTTTGCCGACCGCTCTGCCGATCGCCACTCTTGCAGTCGTGCCGTCACCACTTGAACGGTTTGTTACCACATCATCCTCGGGTCGTCCCATGTCATGGCCATTCCTGTCGAACCTCCCTCGACTGGTGACGCCGAAGCGACGCACGCGGACAACCAATGGCTGTTCGCGACAAGAAGCTGCAGACGGCCGCGAATTTCTCATCCCTCCAAATACCTCCAGATTCATCTTTGCAGCTTGGTGCATCGTTCACCCTTCTAACTGATCCGTTGCACTGAAATGTCGCTCTGAATCCGGCGACCGATTGCCGTCATTGGCCAACATACCCAGCAATGGCAATTGCTCGTGTACACATGAAAAACAGACGGCTGCGGCAAAACCCAAATTCTGACAGGATATGTGCTATATTGGGTCACGAATCCCAAATCAACACGAGAATAACGGAACGAGATTGCGCGGATACCTCGGAACGACAAGCAAGACAAGGTCACCAGACCCAAGGTTTTTCTGACCGCATTACCCATGCGATGAGACCATTGCCTGAAGCCTGCAGCAACCCAGAAGTTGCGACGGCATTCTGCCCTTTGGTTACGGATACTATCCATGTTACCGACCGCTGGTTGGCTACTTTTACTGCCGCTCTTCTGCTCCTCGACATTTACTTGCTCTCTCGCTGGCGACCTGCGAGTATTATGAAGTACACCCCCTGCTCCACCTCTTGTTCCTGGCTGTACGTTTACTCGGTGTACGAATGCCGCGCAGCATTCAATGTCGCTGCTGGCATCGGCGTCAGCTTAGTCGACATCCCCTGGGATTCTGGAGCCTGCCTACCCCTCTTCGCATCACCCTCGGAATTGGTTCACACGTCCCTTTTCGACCTCACAATGCTACCTCACCACAGCATTCCACGTGCAGGCTAAAACTTTGTGCGCCCGATGTCTGCAATCCGGCCATACTCCCTCACGTGGAGTATCCACTGATGTGCAGACCACGCCGCTCAGCACAACGGTCCATGGTCCAAAACACGCCCAAGGCCAGTGGCTTGACCCTGTACATCAATCGTATGAGCGAGGCGCGGTAGCCTGTTGGATGAGAGGCAATTCAAGCCGGCATTTGCGTCGTCATTGAGGCGGTCAATTGGCCGAATGCCAAGTTAAGCAGCACCTTGTCAGTAATGCGGAGACCGTTGCGCAACCACAGACGCCTTCCGCAAGTCTGCCATGCTCACCCGTAGCCGACGACAGCTGACTAAATACCATCTCGGTTTACCATGCCGTACAGCGTACTATATACACGCGCTGCGGGTGACGGAGAATGAGTTGATGTCAACAAGTGGGCCAGGGTATACTTGTATTAGGCTGTACTGCGTAGCCGCAAATGTGAGAATGCATGGTCTTCTCGTTGTAACAAAGAATTGTCAGTGTCAAACGTCAGCCGTCAGTCATTTGTCTACTTCTTCCACCTTTCATGATGCTTCTCGAGTCTTTTCGACGCTTTGTGCTTCCGGCATGCCCATCATCTTCCCGATTACGCTAGTTCCAGCCGCTGATTCTGTTGCAGGTCTCCTCAGCAATATCGGAAGCGCACCTCGGTAGCAAGGATCCTTGCCCAAATGCTTGGTCTACCAAATATGAAAACCGGGGTCATTTTCGGGTGTACTTTGCATCTCGGGAGGTCTGTTGCCTCATTTGATGCCCAGGGGAAGGGTGGGATTTTGAGTTTTTCGTGAGGCTGGAACCAATCTCGCAAGACGCAGCACCGTTTGCACAGGGCGCAAAAGTCTCTCACACCTACTCGTTCGCCCCGTATTTGCTCGCTGCTAAACGTGCGGCAACATCATTCGACCGATTACGACCCTCGATTACCAAGGTATGGCTGCTCGTTTCCAGCAATGTGCATGCCAGCTCGCACATGGCATTTTCCCGCCCGCGCGTCGCTGCCGCGATAGGCACAGAGCATCAACCCTAGGGTTGACAATCTTGTTGTTCAACCGCTTCCTCAAGACAGAGCAAAGCTGAGTATATATGCATTGACTCGTCCAATGGCATGGCAGAGCAAGCTTCATGCGGATTGACAGCCATGCAGCATGCCAAGTGCTCTGCTGTATGCAAGCTGTTCTTGAAAGCCCACGTCCCGTGCACTAGGCTGTGGAATCAATTCAGGGATCGCCGCGATGAGCAAGTGCCAGCAACCACATGCGGGATGGCTAGGAAGCAAGTTTCATGGCTTGTCTGAGACATGTGTTCCTGACTATTCCCATTATTTCCCGATGGCAAGTTGCTCTAGCCGACGCGTCTCACATGTTTCTAGGAGCTTCGCAGGGCAAGGGAAGACCAGACTGGAAGGAACATTACGCAACTACCATATTATGGGCATACGACATCTCTGGTAGATGAAGTCATGAGGCCACCGAGCGGTCAGTCCTGCTGTGGCCCTTGATGAACAAGCATCCTTCAGGGAGCCTAGCCTGGCAAGCCCAGGGAGTGTCAAGCAGAGTGTGGCCAATTTTAAGCCCCCAACGGACAAGGGTGCTACGGCTCCTTCCTAGTCAGACTGGGGTGACCTGATGAGGGTGTTGGACAGTGAGCTATCAAAGTATCTGGCACTGTTATCGAACCAGGTGCGAGGCGTATGTCCTTACATAACCCGCATCTGAAGGGATGTTGGAAGAGCGGCTTGTTTTCACTCGCCGTCAGTTGGCCAAGCGCCAAACACCCACAGCGGCAAAGGTTGCTCCCTCGCAACGTCTAAGCAGAGACGCGTCCGCGGAAAGTAACAGACATGCGACTTCGATAACTCAAATCGGTGGTTTACCACATGTTTGTTCTGTGGAGGGGAGGGTAGGAACAGTTTTTGACTCGAAAAAGTCTGGCCGGGGTTTGGCGCAGGCCGCTGCATGCTGCGCAATGCACCACCTATCACGATCGCCTCGCTGATGACTCCGAGTTGGCTGCCGAAAACGGCCAATGTCGGACGCGCCAGTCTCCCAGAACCACGGCTGCGGGGGCGCGGAATGCCTCTGGATTCAAGTGGAGGCACGAGGAGGCGAACGAGGAAGTCCAGCGGCAGCCGTGGGAAAGTCGATTTCCCATCTCTGCAGCGTGAGCCAATTGTGCTGGTGACGCTTGTTTATGAAGATTGTCTTCTACGATAGTGCCTAGGATCCACCCCTCAGCTATAACTTTCAGCACCCGCATCGTGGACTTGAGACAGGGCCGTATCGATGACTCCGCAAAGCTCACCAATAGTTGCTCAGGCAAAGTGGTCTCTCACCCTCAGCTACCCACTTTTGGATAAACCGCTCCGTCCTCTGCAGCTGCTGTGCGAATCCCTCGAGGGGGACAGGTCCTTTCCGCTTTCCGGTCGAGTTTAGGCAGTCGTCCGGTCCACTGAGCACTGCACCCCCACAAACTACTGGAGTATTCAGGTCGTTCTTCCTTGCGGCAGCCGTTCGCTTCGCTTCGCTTCTAGTGCAGGCAGAACCACGAATTGCAAAATGCCGGGCGCTCTGGCTGCCAACCGACGCGTGCGGCGGTAACACCTCCGAGGACAACTGGGAAGCTGACGGAAGCTGCCT
This sequence comes from Colletotrichum sansevieriae, assembly GCA_026260285.1. Classification (NCBI taxonomy): domain Eukaryota; kingdom Fungi; phylum Ascomycota; class Sordariomycetes; order Glomerellales; family Glomerellaceae; genus Colletotrichum; species Colletotrichum sansevieriae. The sequence continues at coordinate 8,727 of JAOQIF010000447.1, forward strand.
AGTGTCTGATGATCCGCCGCGATGGTACAGCCTGTTTAGCCGATCATTCAGTCAGTCTGCAAGAGACATGACCAGGAAATCTCTAGGGTTTCGCGAAAGCAGCCTCAAATTTTCCTCAGAAAGGCTTGAGTTGGCGACAATCAATCTTCACCTTTTGCACAAGCAGGGCCTCTGTCTTCTGTTTCCAATCCCGCTTCACGAACACCTTGCAAGCCATCGTACTTTGGCAAATCCTACGAATCTTTCGTGAGGTGTTCTAGGTCGATCAGGTCGACTGACTCGTGTCTGCTCATCAAAGCTTGGGGGGACCGCGTGCGCTTCCGCACTTCCAGGGATATTTTGCCCTGTCGATCGACTTGTTTTGGCCCATCATTGATCGACCTCAGGCGGCCCACACGCCAATCCCTGAGCGCGAAGGCCGAGCAGCGTGCGACGTTGATCTCTGAAGAATTCTGAAGCCCGGCTAATAGCCTGAGAGAGACCACAGGTTCAGTCAGACATCGGTGTGCTGTGTGCTTGCGTTTTCCTGTGAAGCGTAAGTGAAGGCTGAGTCTTTTTGTCTCGTTGTTAAACGAGCAGTGAACCAACGGTTTGGTCATAGACCGGGAGACGGCAAACTGACTTCATCCAAACCATTCGATTGGCCGCAGGCCGAGTCAACGCACATGACAAGCTCGCCCTGCGGGCACCATTTTTGACTAAGAAAACGTCAGCTCAAGCCCTGTTACCCGTTATCCGTACTACACAGTACATAAGTCCTGACCACCCATATAGCGAAAGTTAATTGTCCGACTGCAGATTATATCTGTGCTTCAGGGGTCTACAAAGTCACTACGACCTGCTTCTCTGTTCAAGGCAAAAGAGACACCGCTTGACCGATGTAATTCTAGACCCATCTCCGCTGAAGCTTTGACGATGAAGTGGCGGCACGAGCTGCTGTAATTCAGTCTTACCGGCTAGCGACAGCATTCGCCGATCTTGTGCGACAAGCGTCCTGTCAGTAAACACTACCGGAAGATCCATTACAGTCTGTAATCCGAAATTGAGACTTGCTTTTTCGACTGCATCGTTTATGCCTGTCAACGATGTTCGGGGGCAACATCGGATGGTATCCCCATCCCCGCCTCGCTGGAACCCCTCTCAGCCACGCATTCTGGCATCGTCCAAGTCTCAGGTCATGGATGTGTCATTCTCTGCCAGCGACGAAGCCCCTCCAGCCCACGCAAGCTTTGGATTGCACTTACCACATACCCCTGAGTGGCAAAGCATTTGTGATTGAAATCCAACCACACAAAAGTTAAGACGCCACTGGGATAAGATACGAGCATCATGTTTACATCCATTCAAACCGCTGAGATCCTTTAGAGACGTCATTCGTCCCAACCTGGACACACCTTGAGAAGCGAACAGTGTCTGTGCAGACGAAGTTCAACCAATTGTCTTTCTGTGGTCCGCCGCGTACCTCTTCACCGCCGTTGAGCCCGAAGCGCATAACTGATTTCGCGGTACGGCAAGCTTCTCTGTAGGAAGACAAGCGATGAGCAGGCCCTTCAAGATTGAAGAGAAATGTGCAAAGATCAGCACTCAAGATTGCAAGTTAGCTATCATTCAATCAGCGAGGCATTTGAGCGAACGTACCGATCAACGAACAGAGAACAATCGCGTCTTGGGTTGGCATACGTCTAGCGAAGACTAGTTCCCGTCTTTGGACGCGCATTGCGAGAAACTCCCCGTTGACGAAGGATGAACCGTCCCATATGTTCAATCTCGTGGCAAGTCTCTACACAGGACCAGCCCCCCGCCCCCCCTCCACCAATATCCGTAGCTTTTGGTAAAGGGAGATTGGCGGATGTTTGGTAAGCAAGGTGGCAGTCTTCCGCTTCTGTCCGAGAGAAGTTCACTAGCACATCCCAATTGTTAATCTACACCAGAGCAGCATCAGCCAAGGCTTGAACCGAACTTACGATGCCACAGAGAGGCCAGCGCAGACAACGGACTGTACCTAGTGAATTGCTAGCGGCGGCTGATCACCGCGAGTCAAAGACTTGTGGCGATCCATGTAAACCCTTTTTCCGCTCCCGATGACGGACTCGACGGCAGCGGGAAATCTCCCGCGTGATATCTGGGAAACCTCCTGGCCCGCTTGAGTCGGCAGGGTTGAAGCGTCAAAGTGATTTTTCTCCGACTAACCAGGTTCTTTCAGGCTCGGTCGAAAGTGAACTGTGGGCCGCATTCTTCGTCCAGCCCTATCGTCTCAGGGCGTCTGCTTTTCAGTAAGCATTTACAATAAAGAGGAAACATGTTTTGGAGGCTCTCCTTGACGACAAAAGGGACAACATATTGGATGGGAACGACTCTCCGCGGTCGAGGATTTCTTTGTGATCAGAGCAACAAGTCTGCCAGGAAACCGCAGCCAACGCACGTTTTTCTCATAAACAATTCCAAACCTCTGGGACCTTCGGTTGCTCTGCATGTCTTTCATCACCTATCCTTTGACCGGACGCTAAAATCCTCAGCTTTGCACGGCCCTCCCAGCAGTGGCAGCAGTGGCAGCCAAATAAAGCGCAAAAGCTCGCGGCGGGTCATCCGACCGTCTCGTGTTGTGCCGCAGACTTTGCCGATCGAGTTGCCTGCTGACTGAACATGGATCACCCGGCACATGGAACCAACTCCAATCTGCGCTGCGCCGAGACAGGAAACGGATGGATTGGAAAAGAAAATAAGATCCAGTGTCAGGAGACTTTGTGCGTGCCGCAAAGCTCATCCTCCGACCCAAGAATCAATTAATCCTCAAGACACAGACGCACGATGTCGTCAAAAAAAGGGGGGATTAGACTGCATATCCGCGGGTGGACTATTGTGGGCCTCGACCGCCTCAACCGGGGTCGCGCAGATCCTTGTGAACATCATCATCCGTCGTCGACGACCGGGCCAACACGTTGTTTGGTGGTTTCGTGTTTCTCCCCCTCGCCGCCGCCCCCTTCAAAGCACCAAGAACCTGGCTCTGGGGTAACACACTCGATCGACAAAGACAAACTTTTCTTTTCCCGCCTGACCTGTGGTCGAGGGGGAACTGATATGGCGCCCGCGATGACATTCGCTGTTTCTCTGGGCCAACATTCCGAGGGTTGTCGGGAGGCGGGGGAAGCTAAACCTCAAGGGCAGGGAGAGGAATGGTTGTCCTCATTTGACTTCATCATGCCTTCTGCGAGAGGGGTCAAACTGTAAACGTCGGATTACGGGTCAAAGCCCAGTAACCAACGACGACGCAGCATGGGGAAAAGGCATTGCCAAGGTTGACCAAACCGAACTGCATGAGACAGGCACATGTTGGTCAACTGCAGCCCGATATCATTCGACGATGTGCGCCCAGGGAGTCGTCAGCCCCGTTTCCTTCATCGTCGAATGCTCTCGATTTCGGTTGGCACCCTGCACCCTTGCTCACGCATAAAAGGTTCGAACCTTTTGCCCTCGCCGCCACGGACGTAAGAGACTCTACATGACGCTAGCGATTCTTCAGCAGCGGTCGACGTCTCGCCCTTGTCGATGGCTCACGGCAATACTAACCGACCCTATCCCTCTTGTCCTCAAGGTCTTAATCACGAACATGGAACAAACGCGCCGTTCCAACGTGGGGAACTCTTTGCAACCTCCTTCCTTGACGCAACACTGTCCACCAAATATCTTTCACGAGGCCTGGGCGATTTCACGAGCACGTCCATCTCAGAATGTGACGGCTGAGAATGTAATTCAGACGTATCGACCCCTGATCACCCCTTGTTTATCCCTACGATACCAAACGAGCCTGGGGCATGCGCAATCTGCCGGCGAGGTCTGAGACCGCGTCCACCTCATCTCCCTACCGGCTTACGCATCCAATAACTGCGGGTGTTCCAATACAGGTGCTCGGATAGACTTTCCCACCCGCAGGTCCTACACACTTTCACCGTCCCTATCGGCGTGCGCACTTCCAATTTGGACGAAACTGGCACATTCTCAAAGGTTGGGTAGTAGGGGGGCACTTGATCTCACGCCGACGCACACAACCTCTATCTCGTTGTTCCCCTACCCCTGACGCATCCTCCACCAGCAACTTCCTGGGACACCCGAGCTTAGAACGTTGTTCCATGATTCCATCACTGCGCCTTCGCTTCTCGCGTCTCGAGAAAGGGACTTCTTCTTTGTTCTCCTCTTTGCCCAGCCCGCCTTCTCAAACAACCTCGCGTGCGGAGAGACAGCGCCAGCGCCAGCACGCCACCACCGCGGCGTTTCTTCAACAGCTCAAGCAGTCCTGCAAGCCACTTCGAATCGACTGACTCGAGAAACCGCTATCCCATTGGCGCCTCTGTTCGTTCCAGGATCTCTCCATTACCATCACTCCCCTTTCTCAGGGCCTAGTCCATGCCGTTTTTGAGACGGCACATCTGTTCATCCAAACGCGGCAACGGCGGGCAGGAACAAGCCAATATTGCCAGTGCAATAATACCGGGGAAATATGACTCTACAGTCCCCCAGCTAGAGAGAGAGGAAGAGGAACCACACCCACCTGCCAAGCGGTTGTCGAGCGCGTCCAGACCCTTATCCATCTCGGCCTAACCCACGGCCAGTGAATAATTAACCCGAGAATACCACAATTTCCCCCAATGTCACAGGTGGCGCGTTTCAATGATTTGCGTGCCCTGCCGCCTCCACCATCTCCTATCTGTGGGTTAATCCTGAAGAGAAAGAGTACCTTTGGACACTTTGAGTCCGGCGGACGGGAGGTGAGACAAGGACAGGAGAGCGAACAGAGATGGTCCTTTCTCAGCCCACTACTCCTTTCCCTGGCTTTCTCGGACCCCCTACTCCCCCGCCCCGCTACCTTAGGTCGAAGATCTCTGCTCCCTTGACCGGAGGCAGTTTGAAAGCTGATCGTTCCTTGGGGAACTACTTTCCTCCATGCGAAACCCCCTCCCTCTTGTCTCCCCTCGTCTGATGCGAGCGCATCGGATGCGACAATTTGGCAGGTATAGCCACACCCGTTCCAACGTCTTGCCTCACCCCGTGACGGAGGCGCCCCAAAGGAACCTTTGGAATCATTGCCGTTGCGGGACGAAAGACAGGGGAGATACAAGCAATTGCGAAAGTGCTCTCTCTTGGTAACCCGCAAGCGCGCGGACGGTCGCGGAGGCAAGCCTCAATATGCTACTCTCGTGAAGAGGGGATCTTTTGGCCGAAGATAAATGACAAATTCCGCCAGCCTCTTCACTCCCTCTCATGCTCTCCTCCGTGTCCGATAGGTTCCTCCGCCTCTCCCGGCTACTGGAAACTCCCGGAGTCGACTCCGTGACGACCGGGGATGGATGTGGAACCGACCGATGGACCTAAGCTTGAGCGTATAATCCATCCCCACCCAGCCTTCCTCCTTGGCATCCTCTCTCCGTCGTTTCCTTGCGCACGCTGCCAACGCTCCCCATACCCGTCGACGGTGCGCTTGCCGGCGCTGATGTCTGCCTGACAACTGGCGCTGGTCTGAACAAATTGTGCCGCTACCCGGTCTGTGGCCATGCGGATTCTTCTTCTTTGGTCTAACTCGCGTTATTCAAGCCATGGTGCCGCTGATGGCGAGAAGGTGAACCTGTCTAGCGGACGAATGTAGCGTCGTTTACTGGTGTCTTTCTTCGTATCCAACGAAGAAGAAGCCGACAGCGCGAAGAAGGCCCTAGTGAACGCCCCTATTCGCAGACGGCGCCGCGTTTCCTTTCGCTCTATCTGAAAAAAGGGGGGAGTGAAAGAGTAAAAACCCTAGTTCCGCATGGGGGTGAGAAAATTGAACAGCTAAGAAGGTACTTCGCGCAGGTTTCCAAGAAAGACGACGGCGTCATGCGGTAAGACTGGCGGAGAGGCAAACGTCGTGAAATGGCACAGGATGAGGACAAGCGCATAGTCGGGATGTGTGCGTGTCAAAGGAAGGACGACACACGAAACAAGACGACTACGTTCACGTCCACGACCACGACACACGAACAAGACATGCAAGACGCGCCGTTTAGGATTCATGCAGTCTTCGCTGTCCCTCACCCCCCGCCCCCTCTTTTCTTTCCACTTTCCGCTCAGTCATGCCATCTTGTCTCGTAGCGGTGAGGTGAGGTGGAAGGAAACTAAAAGGCGGGAGAGGAGGAGCGAACTAAGCCGGACTGGGCCGGACTGAAGGGCGCGCAATTTGGGGATCACGGACTTTGGAGGAAGGGAACGAACGGAAGGGCTCACGGTCGCTGCACTACACGTAGCTTAAGACCCAGCCACTTGGAGCAAAGCGAGTGGCAGGATGAGGGGGAGAGAGTAGAGAGGGAGAGAGAGAGAGAGACAGAGCAGAGCGCCCGGTCCTCTATCATTTTGCTGTTCTGGTGGATGATGATCACACTTGCTGCTGCAGCAGCAGAAGCAGACGATGTCGCATGTCGGACGGCTGGAGGTAGAAACGGTCGTGCTCTGCGTTAGGCCTGCCTCTGCCCCGTTGAGTGACGGATGACCTCTTCTCTCTCTGTCTCTCTCCTTCTCTCAAGCCGGGACTTCATCCGATGGTGATCTGACATCTCACTGCCGCGAAATGCGCAGGCTCTTTTTTTCTTTATTTCTTCGGTCCAAGGCTCTTGGTATGTTAGAAAACACGTCACAGTCCAATCGGAAATGCGGCTATGCCTCCACTTTCCCTTCTTCTGCATCGTGCATGTGCAGATTGTATCATTGTCGCCGGACCCCTTGTTATTTGGTGACTTCCAAGATCTATGTTCGAAATTACGAAGCTTGAGGATGTTCTCGTCGGGGACGAATATTGACGGAGGAGATGACATGTCTCGTTCCTAAAGATAAGCAGCCTAGCAGCAAGATCCATTCTCGCCGTTGCTGAGACGAAGGAGAAGGGTGTGGCGTGACCGTTCCCCTGTTCGCCTCCTGTCTGTGATCTTCCCGCTGGATCCGTTCTTTCGTGACGTCCGCTGATGCTATGGCGGCAGGAGTAGTCCGCGCGCTTGCGGCCTGTGTCAAGTCGACGAAACGACGTTGAGGCTCGGATGATGGAAAATGCTGGTAGTTTGTGTGCGGGTTTTGTTTCCTTTTCGGAAGAACAACGAGACGGGATGGATTCAGCGTGGAAAAAAGAATAAGTATCGTAACTGATACGAGAAAGACGTGTTTGTGTTTTCGTTAAATCTACGGGTATTTGGTCTGGAGGGCTTGCTGAAAAGCAAACTTTTTGTCTATAACTACTAGTAGACGGTTATAAATACTTGGGAATTCAAACGCGATCCTATTCTTGACCGCGATAGCTAGCCAAGACTTGCAATGGAAGAAGACAGGAAACGCACACAAATCGTCTCGAGGAACTGCGACTTCTTCATACTCGTGCGACATATAATACACGAGGGGGAGTTGCTCGACGTGATACTAATAGGAGGTGCTGCGATGATGAGATGGACGATTATGCGCAAACCACTGCCATCAACGGCACGACCAGAAGATCTCACATATACGAAGCCAAATGTATTCCCTAAAACATTCTTCAATAAACTTTACTCCACATCTAAGTGGCGTTCAGGTCTCTTCCCCCAAGATGAAAGCCGGACCAGCTCCTCAACGACTCGTAGGAGAGGGCGCGACGGTGAGATCGCATCGCGCAGAGAGTATACGGGTAGGTGAAGCCATCGCCTTGGCTCTGCCTGTGATCGTAGTACGAAGAAGGCGGCGACTTCACGGACCCATCATCGCAAAGGGGAGGTAACCATAAGTCCCGAAGTACCGCAAGCAGAGCTCTGATCATGATACTTTCAATACGGAAGAGAAGTGCGCCCTGTTTGGGAATAGAAAAGGAGACGACGACGGACGACATAGCATCGAGGAGGGCCAATAGAGGCGCAGGTTCCTGTGAATATGGCACGGCTGGAGGCGCGTCTGCAGCAGGAAGAAGGCGACGAGCTGGTGGACCTAAAAGGTTTCGATTTTTGGTGGTAGTAGACAGATGAGACCAAGGCGATCGTCCCTGTATCAGTACCTATATCTGGAGATGGGATATATGATGAGTGACAAGAAGAGAACAGGAGGATGATACGAGGATAAGAAACCCAGTGAAGTGACTCGACGTGTCTGTCACCGCGGTCCACAACATTGACAGAGTCTTGGGCAACAGAAGGCTACTTCAGGTCACAGATTCACGGGTGAAAGGACGCAGACGATATGACACGAATCCTCTCATAGGTGATTGTACTATTACTACCTCAGCGTTCCGCCGTCGCGACCGAGTCACGCCTGGTATACACATTCATCTATCGAATACCGCTACTAACCGAGCCTCTCAACTTCAGAGCCATCCCAATCTTTGCTCGGGGAAAGAGCGTCAAAAGTTACTGGACCCAACGGAGGGTCTCTAATGCCAGTCCTGTGGACATCCTTCGTCGTGGTCGTGCTCGTTCCCTCTTTAATTTTGTTCAACCTGATCCACGTTTTTGGCCATGCCTGAAGAAACAAATCGCAAACAAACCCAGAGCCGATTTGGGCAAATAGAAGGGCAACACGTAAGGAAATGAAAGAAATGAAAGCCTTGAAAAGATACCAGGCTGGAGGGACATATGCGCATGTCCTGGGTACCTTGATCTAAAACCCCCGCCGTCTACTTGAACGCCGATTTTGCATGGAAGTGCGCAAGACGCCGCCGCATGGATGATCAATCGCCTCGTCGTCGAAACATAGGCTTAGCGAAGTTCTTACCAGCGTCTGCCGCCGCCGAGAGGTGCGTTGTTGGCGTTGTCTGACGACATCGTTAGCATATCTGTTCGAATCTTTGACAATTGAGCTTGAACATACTTCTGCCACCGCCACCGCCACCACGGCCGCGTCCCCAGCCGCCGTAGCGACCACCACCACCGCCTCCGAAGCGGGTCATCTCAGCGAGACGAGGGTCAATCTCCTGGCGCGCTTCTCTCAGCACGTTGACGAGATCACGAGCCTGCTTGGAATCTGTGAAATTGTCAGCATAATCATCTGGATATAGAAATGGGATATACTCACTGTCAGTGGTGAAAAGGGTAATGGCGGTACCCTTGGCACCGGCACGACCAGTACGACCAATGCGGTGGATGTAGTCCTCCGAGTTGTTGGGGTAGTCGTAGTTAAGCACGTGAGTAATGTTGCGAACATCTTGTCAAGAAGGGTTAGCAGGCGCCTCACGTTGGGTATAGCAACGTTCCAGCAAGGAACCAGGTATGTTTGATAATTATATCAGGCTGTCTTTCACTCCGTCGGAGACGGGGCAGTCCATACGCGTCAAATGCCAACCTGGAAAGTTCAGTGCACCGGGTCCTCGGGCTTGGGGAATCTTGGGGACAGCTTGATCGAATCAAGATATGCCACGTCCAAGCTTGTACCAATGGCAAAAGGCAGGCACAAGAATGGGAAAGCGAGTATAGCAAGCCATCGGCTACACACCAGACCAAGACTCCGCACAGAGGCAGAGAGAACCAAGGAGACACGAATGCATCAGGCAAGATTGCGCAATCAAGAGAGCCCCTAGACATAAGAGTAAAGTACAGCACTAGGCTGCTGGAAGTTGCCATGAAGGTTTGGGTGTTCAGATACTCACCAATACCACGTGACGCGACGTCGGTAGCCACCATGATAGGGCTCTTGCCCATCTTAAACTGGTCGAGGACCCAGTCACGCTCGTTCTGCTGCTTGTCGCCGTGAATCGCTGCAGAGTCGTTAGTCGGGGTTCTGACGAAAAAGGGAAATAGGGAAAACATACACAGAGCAGGCCAGCCGTCCTGGCGAAGGAAGCGAGTGATGTCGTCAGCGACACGCTTGGTGCCAACGAAGATGAGGATCTTGTTCTCCTTGTTGTCCATGACCTTCTCGAGATGCTTAATCATGCGATCACGCTTCTCGCTCTCAGAGACAACCTCGACAATCTGGGTGATGCGGTGGTTGGCAGCCAGCTCCATGGAGCCGATGTTGACCTGGATGAAGTCGGTAAGGAAGTCGGAGGCAAGGGCGCGGACCTCCTTGGGCCAAGTGGCGGACCACATGAGGGTTTGACGGTCAGGGCGAATCTGGCCGATGATCTTGCGAATCTGGGGCTCGAAACCCATGTCCAGCATGCGATCAGCCTCGTCAAGGACCAGGTAAGTCACACGACGAAGGTTGGTCTTGCCGGCCTCGAGCATATCAATGAGACGACCGGGAGTGGCGATGCAGACCTCGACACCGCGGGAGAGATCGCGGATCTGGGGACCCTTGGGAACACCACCGTAGACGCAGGTGTTGCGAATGCGGGAGGACTTGCCAAACTTGGAAATCTCCTGCTGAATCTGGACTGCAAGCTCTCGAGTGGGAGCAAGAATGAGAACAATAGGGCCATCGCCGGGAGCCAGCAGAGGCTGGGCGTTGATGTGGACGATGGCAGGCAAGCAGTAGGTAAGCGTCTTTCCGGAACCCGTCTCGGCAATACCGACGACGTCGCGACCGGATAGCGCCATGGGCCAGCCCTGAGATTGAATGGCGGTGGGCGCAGGGAATCCCTGAGCCTTTACTTCGTCCATGACGTATCTGGGGAAACCGGCCTCGTCGAAGGTCTCGACGGGCTTGGGGACATCGGTACCAGCAACGGCAATCTGGTGCTTGCGGCGGAAGGCATCGACCTCGGCTTGGCTGCGGTTGGCGACCTCTTCGTGCTCCTTGTAGAAGGACTTCTCGAACTTGGGCATAGTAGTGAGATCTAGATCATGTTAGCAAGACACTCGAACACCGACAATGATGCCAGCTACTCACCCCACTCCTGAGTGCGAAGGCCGGAGCCAAGGTTGTTCATGCGGTCACCGCCGCCACCCTGACCGCCACCGTAACCGCCGCCGTAACCACCACTAAAGAAAGAATGTCAGCAAAGTGTTCAAAGTAAAACGTGCTTCCAACGCAGATGATGCTGAAGTCCGCGCGAAGTAGCATGAAGATGCTTCAGGTTGGTTACAGGTAGCCGTCACATCATGTTGTGCGATGCCAAGGCCCCCAGCAGCCTCGCCTCGCAACTTCGTCGGGGAGAAGAAAAATCAGATTCAATCAAAACTTACCCGTTGGAGTAGCCACCGCCGCCGTATCCCCCGTTGCGATCACCTCTGTCGCCGCGGTCGCGACCACCGCCGTAACCGCCTCCACGACCTCCTCCGTAGCCGCCGTGGCCACCACCACCGTATCCGCCGCCGCCGTAGGACATATTTGCTTGATGCAGAGAACGCGCGAAGTGCTTCTGTGTCGTTGGGGATCGCTTGAGCGATGAATGTCAATAGGCAGGAAAGAAAGACTGTGGTAAGGGAGAGAGAACGCAAGTCAAGCTCTTTTCTGGGGTGAACCAAAAAAAAAGATTTTGGATGCGTGAGATGGGATTTTGTGATGGGGGAGAGGGAGAGGGATGCAGAAGGGAAGGAGGGAAAAAAAAAAAAGAGACGAAGGACGGATGGGAGGTTTTGGGTACGCGAGGCGTTTTGCTGGGGGTAGGAATTTTTTCCCCCGTCGCTGCCAAAAGTTTTCAGCGACAGGCAGGCACTCCCAGTAAGGACCCTGCTTTGCTAAGGCGAAAAAGGGTACGTATCCACCGAGCTGCTGGCTGCGCCTGCAACGCTGTGCTGCACGCGGACCCGCTCCTACTTATCGAAGGGATAAGATAGCGAAGCTGACTCGCGATAAAGCACCTCTGCTCTTTGCGATGTGCACCATGACTCTCACCTGGGTGGTTTGGACGACGTCTCCATTTCTTCACGTCTTGCGTGCCTTTTCCCCGGACGCATTTCTCGATTGGAAACCATCTGGCCTCAAGTCGAGTTATATATGCCAAGCAGAGAACCTCTTCCTTTGCCCGTGTTTGGCTTCAGTAATGCGGCACGTACAACCGAACTGCGCTGTCAATGACAGCCAGCCCAGCAAGTTGTATCGGACGACAGGACTGAAGCTCTCGGCATGCCGATTTCAACGATGATTGGCTTTCTGGCTCGAGTGCCCGGTTTGCCGGCGGGTCTATTTTTACAGGACGCTGTATATGAGATTGTTTGAGCTTCAGAACGGCCAGCGTCGACCAAAATCAACGCCCAACGAAAATATCCTAGGCGTTTAATGCATCGTGTCGGAGAATTGGTTACCGATTTTTGTCTACCTTCTTTGTTGAAAAGCCTCCCTTTTTTCGTTTACTCCATGCACTTTATCAACCAACCATCCCAGTCACCGGAACTAATGATCGGTAAGGGAACATTTCCCAAAAACCGATTTCCATCTGTTTCTTCTTGTCAGATGAAGTTCAACGTGCCAAAGACCACTGCGGGGCTTACTAACCTTGGTAGCATGGATGAAGATCTTGATCAGCCGCTCTATGCTCGAAGGGCTCTGCAGTGCAGCATGTCTCTCAATCAACTCTGAGCCGGTCTTCACGGCTTGGACGTAGTCATCGGCCAAATAATTCTCGATCCACTTCCAATAAGTGTTGTTGTCGCGCTTCGTCTTGACATCTCCATGCAGCTGCTTAGCCACGGCACCGTACCCAATCAAGCATGGAGCCAACGCCATCTGCAAAGCGATCCAATCTTCACTCTGACCAACGTCGAGAACGTAGCGGGTGTACGCCGTGCAGGCTTGTTGCTCTTCGGTAGCCTCGATCTTGGGAACAGTGATACCGAAGCCCTTGCAGTAGTCGATATGCAGCGACATCTCGCGGGCGATGTGGGCGATGATGGTAGCTCCCTGGCATTGTCAGACATCTTCTAGGTTCGCATCGAGCTCAACTTACAGCCGAGATATCGGCAATGTTCTTCGCCTTGTACGACGCCAACGCGTTGGCTCTGGCGAAGTGCACCTTCGAGTAGGTCAGTTAAGTGAGTACCTGATATTGAACGGGACAAAACAAACCAAGTAGAGGTAGTCTTGAATGAGATATCCCTTGAAAGACTCCAAAGGCAAAGTCCCATCGCCCATTGCCATGACGAAGGGGTGATACACGAACGTCCGCCACACAACCTTGACATCGGGCCTCTCGAGCATGTACTCAATAAACCGGCCGGGCGCAAACGGCAGAGTCTGGATAGAGTGGAAATGATTCAGCGGGCCATGGCCCTTTCCAAAGCCAGGCGCCGTCCGAATAGCGGCCTCGATGTACCTCACACCCGCTCTCGCGGCTTCAGGCACACTCAGACCCTTGGCCAGATTCGATGCAATAGCAGAGGCAAGCGAGCACCCCGTTCCATGCGTGTTTGTCGAAGCCTGGTAAGGACTCTCAATCCTCAAGAAATCTCCATCTCCATAAAGCACATCCACAACAACAGCCTTCTCTTCCTCTGTCCTCGCGATCGTGTAATCGGCCTTGAATGGTGCATGTCCGCCCTTGACGAGCACCCACTGCGGCCCAAGACCCTTCACCTTCTTCGCCATCTCCTCGAGGTCAGCGACGGACGCCACCTCGACGCCCTTGTGCCCCGCGTCCTCAAGAAGCAGCTTGGATTCAGGGATGTTGGGCGTGAGTACGGTAGTAATCTTCAGTAATCCCTCGAGTAACTCAGCAACGGCCTCGCGGGGCAAGAGCTCCGCGCCGCTGGTGGCGATCATCACCGGGTCGACGACGAGGTTGGGGACATTGTGCCTTTTCAGCGCTTCGAAAATAGTTCCGATCGTGGCCGGGGAAGCCAGCATGCCTACTCAGACAATGAGCGCGCTTACTCACACAAATAAAAGAGCACGTCTGACCAACCAGTCTTGACGACATCGACCCCGATATCATTGATACAAGCATCAATCTGCTTCACCAAGAACTCCTGCGGCACGTGGTGGATGTTGTGCACTCTCGTGGTATCCTGCGCCGTGAGGGCCGTCGTGGCCGTCATGGCATAGCAGCCATGAGCCGCAATCACCTTCTGGTCTGCTTCCAGGCCGCTGTACGCCGCGTCAGTCCACTACTGTACAGAAGTTTGTAAGTGTTTGCGGATCACTCACGCTCCGCCGGAGCAGTCGGAGCCAGCGATGATCAGCACTCGTCCAGACACCATTGTGGTCAAGCGTAAGTACGAACGACAGACTGAGAATGCTCGTTTGTTCGCTCGAACATGAACAACGTTGAACAATTGTTGCGGCGGAATTCCGACGGCACGGTTGATGTCGGATCGGCCGTGGTTCGTAGATGTCACTCAAGGTGGGGGCGGGGCAGTCCTTACCTGCCTAGGTTGTACTGAGGTAAGGCGCGCAAGAATCTTCAGCTCCTTTCTGCGCCTTACAGGAATTACGCCTTCTCACGAAAGCATTCGGTAACAGAGACTCATCAACTCGCACATCGCCAGACCAGCGGCAAATCATACGAGATGCCCACGCACGGAATGAGGGAACAAGTGACTTTTGAATTGCCGCCCTACCGACACCCTTTTTCTTTACGGGAATCGATAAGCAAGATGGCCGCCTGACTCCATCCTATCCCTTGCTCGCTACCAGAAGACAAGATCATTTCGAGACTTCTCAAAGAGCCTCTATACTCGAGGCCCAAGATCTCGGCCAAACTAACTGACGTATCCATCCTGCAAGTTCCGAGATATAGTACAAGAAAAACCAATAGCAGCAAAACGCCTCATCATGGTCCCTGACGTGTCTTAAAAGCCATGCCCCGCCTTGCCGTTCCGTATGCGAAGTGATTCGTAAAACTATGCGGCCATAGTAAAACGACCTGGCTCTATTCCGTCTCCGCCGAGTCGTCTGTGTCGCCCGAGCTCTGGCTGTCTGACCGCTCCTGTCTCGACTGGGAAGAATCTTTCTCCAACTCGGATGGATCCGAGATGCTCCTCTGCCGCTCAGTGCGATTCTCGTCTCCAGACGACGATGCATGATCATCGTCTTCCTCGTCCTCATCGTCGTCGCTGTCGCTGTCCTCGTCAAAAACAATCTTTCGCAGGACACTTTTGTCAAACATTTCGATGACCATGCGCCTGATGGGAAGGCGATAGTGGTTGTACTCAAGCATCGTCATGATGCGCTTGAACATCTTTGGGCATCTGAAACCTGACACTTTGTGCTGCCTGATTTGCATCAGCTCACCCATCGCTCGCTTATACAAGACCATGTTGCCGAGATCGACGACGAGGTCGAGGATGCGCTGGTTGGTAGCGGCCTCATCAGTGAAAGCGGGCAACTCCTCCTTTTCTAAAGGTGGACGGGCTTCGGTGGGAGGTGGCGGAGTCAAGTAAGTCTTCTGCGTATTAGGCAGCGCAATCTTGGATGCGATAGCGTGCTTCCAGGGCTTGAACGAGAAGAACTTGTTGAGATTGTTCGGAATGCAAAAGCCCAACGACTCCCCTCTAGGCGAAAGGTTGGAATCCCATTCGCATTCTGAAAGAATTTCCAGACCATGCGCAGATCTGGAGATCAGTCCAAGAACAAAGAAAGCTGTGCCACGCAGACTCATCACCTCGTGCTCTTCGGCAATCTTGACGATGTCTTCCACTACGTCGCATGACTCAATGAAGGGTGCTCCAAGCTCCATTGATCCCACGTTGCCGACTGCCCACATCGATGCCTTGACTTTGAGCATGAGCTCCGGATCTTCTGATTGCATGCCGTACTCTTTTATGGTGCTGGCGAATTCTGCAAAGTGTCCCTTATCGCTGAGCAATTTGCAGCCCTCTTGTGTACGAGCAAGTTCGCGATAAAAGTGAGGAGGGATGTGATTCTCTGGCTCTGTCTCGGCTTGAGCGTCGTCGACCATGTTCATCCTATTTTGATGCTCTTCGGGGTTCTCGAGGAATGCCTTCGCCAAGCTGGTCTCAATAACACCCACGTACGAGTCGTTTCTGCCGAGGAACCAATCATCCATCTCGTTGCTAATGTAGTCAACGCCGTCGAGGTAGTGGTAGCCGATCGAAGAGGACAAGAAACGAAGGAGGAGAGGGGCGCCGATTTCTCCAAGGTGGTCCATCGTTGGACGACATTGTACAACGTACTCCAAATATGCCTTCTTATTGCATGCCTTCTCTAGGATCTTAACCGCCGTTCGGCAAACCTCAACCTCGGGGTCGTACAGCTGGTCGACCAACTTTTCAATTGCCCATTTCCAGTCCACCTTGCCGTGAAATGGTTGACTTGCGTCAAAGGGCCGAGTAGCGTACTTTCTCAGAACGTTGGTCGCTATGATTCGAATCTCTCTTGTACCAGACGTCAAGGCCTGTTCAATGAGCACCCGAGGATGGCCAGGGATGCTGTAGTCGAAGTTGGAGAGCAACAGTTTGATCAGGTCAGGCCGTTGCTTGTGTCCCAGGATGTGGTACATCATGTTGAACATTCTCCAGCGCTGTAGAAGTTCGAGACCTTTGGGATCTCCACTGAGAATTCCCAGCATAGGGAAGTAGCCAGCACAAAGAGTACTCTGCAGGCGTCCAGGAGAAAACATTGGGTCTGCCGACGTGAGCCCACTGCTCTGCATTGTTCTTTAGTCTTTATTTCACTCATTGAATTTGATCACTGGACTTACTGGGTCGCACTGAGCCAGACACTCTGCTATCTGTCTCAGTAGCTTGTGGTCTTGCAAATAGTCGACGCCTTCTGGTGACTGAAGCAATGTGTGCATCAACGCGCATCCAACCCTGACGTACTTCTGGGTATTTTTGTTTGTTGAAAGATCTGAGAAGCGGTGCTTGAACGGCCTGTAGAAGCTCATGATCCTGTTCATGAACTTGGACACCCGATTGACTTCGTCCAGCCGCTTCCCATCTTGAAGAGGACCATCGATGATTCTTGAAATGACATCCCAGTTCCACTTCATGTAATTTGAGCTGTTCAAAACGTTGGACTCAACTAGCAGCTGCCGGATTGCGCCCTCTTGAACCACAATTCCGGCGTTGCTTTTGCGGTGCATGTCCGCGAGATTACCCATGCTATCGCTTGAGGGTAGAGCCCCCGCAGTTGCTGTGGATGAAGAACTTCTGTACAAAGTCTTGCTCACTGAGCTGATCTGATAGACTATGCCAGAGGCAATGAACCTGTTGTCGTCGTTGAACTGGGTAGCTGCAGCGAAGAGCTCCGGCAGGAGAGGTAGATCGTTGCTCCAAGACGAGGGCAGCAACCTGCTTGACAGCTTCAGTACCTCCCCAATCAGTAGACATGTCTTTCTCGTCAAGGCAGGCTCGCTTGACCTGGCAACCTGAAGGAGGTTTTCCAGCAGACCGGCCTTTACGAAAGTTGCCAAAAGCAAAGCGGTATAGTGGTCCATGAAGTTCTGCTCCCCACCGTCATCTTCTTGAGGCATTGAGATCGTCATCGGTGCTTGCTGGTTGGGAATCGACTTCAGGCTAGCAACTCGGCCGTAAGTCGTCAATCGACGTCCGGCAAGGAACGAGGACGCCCACGAGGGGGATTTGATGCGAAGCAACAAGTAAATGAGATCGATGACGGTCTCCCGAATAGATGCTTGCGGAAGCACCATGCTCGCAAGCAAAGATTTGATCGCACGAGAGTCGTGCATAGTCAGCATCATCAGACCTGGCCAACTCTTCAGGATCTTGGTGATGGCCTTCGAATTCTGTTTCAGGAGACTTTCGTTGGCGAGGATAATGTCTGTAAATGCCGTGAAGAGAACCTCCAGATCATAGCCGGAGCGCAAGTAAATCCTCTTCTGCGGACTATCCAGAATCTGCAAGTATGACGCCGTGAGGGTCTCTGGTGATTTGTATGTCCCCTCGATGAGCGCCTCGGAAAGTGGTGATAGACCACCAGATGCGACCGCGAGCGCCGGGTCTCGCAGCATAATCTCGGCCAGGGTTTCCAAGCAAATCGAACGCAATCGATCTTCGGCTTGCTCTGCCACAGCGGCTATTGTGCGAACGACCGCTCTCGAAACTTCCTTGACTCCATCCTTTACGTCGAGGAAAGCTCGAACAAACTTGAGTGCTTGTTCACGCTCCAGGTCTGCCTTTCGGTCTTTGATGAGGGATCTGTGATGGTCAGCTACTCGTCCTCGGCGACGCCGTCGTTACTCACGTTATGACAATGACGTCCGTATTCAAGCTTCGAATCTTCTTCAAGGACGACACATCCGAAATGGCATAGCGGATCATGCGATAACCTGCCGCTACCACTTCTCTGGACTCGCTCAGAAGCATGACCTGCATACGCATGCCAAAGACCGACCAAACGAGATCGTATTTCAGGGTTGGATGTCTTCTGAACAAATCCACAAGGCTGTTCCCGTGACTGACGTAGTATTCAGGGGACATCCCCTCTTGTTCCAGCGCTTGCAATAAGTCGGCCAAGAGGAAGGTGGGCGATTGCTCCTGAAGATCTTCGGCATCCGATCCTGCACCGCTGCGCGACACACTCGGAGGCGAGCGCAAGCCGTTGTTCGAAGAGAAGAAGCCGTCGGTCCGTTGCCTCGTAGGCGTGGTCGGCGTTGCCTTCATTCTCTGGGCATCGGCGATTTTCTGCCTTAAAATCTTGATTCTTTGGTTGGAGGCGTAGAGCTCAGCCTCAACTTTTGCCCTCTGCTCCTTGGTCTGCTTGGCCTTCTTCGCATTGAGAGCCTCCAACATGTTCTCGCTGCCGTCCTTGATCTTCATCTCACGGTTGAGCTGATCTCGCAGGTTGATCAGCGTCTGCTCGGCGGCGCTGATGGCGTCGTCCTCGTCGACCTTGTCCATGGCGTAGATGTCGCCCCGCGAACCGGATCGCGAAGGCATCATCTGGCTGCGCAGCTCAGAGCTGAAGCTTCCCGGGGCGATGGAGGACGGGTTGAGCGAGGAGCCTCGCGGGGCGAAGCTGACGCCCGAGGCGCCCAGGCTCCTGGGTCCATTGGCAGACGAAAGAGGTGGTTGAAGACCACCACTGCTGGCTTCCCGCTCGAAACTCGGCCTCGGATTGACGGTGTTGACGCTGGGCGTGGACTGCTGAGGCGAAAATGCCTTTTGGGACTGGGTTGCGGATGCGCCCAGCATGGCGGGTATACCTCTCTATGATACCACCTTTTTCCGGGGCCGCTCCCAGAGTCCTTGCATTCGGGCAACTGTTATCGTGAAAAGTCCTAGAGGATTTGGTCGGGTTCGAGTTTAGGAGGGAGATTCGTCGATTGAATCCGCGCAAAGGGGATGGGACTATCGCCGGTCAGAAGGGTCTCGCGAGGGAAATGCGGTTTTTTCAATCGGATACCGGTAGATTGCGACGTTCGAGTAATCGAAAAAGATCTAATGATAGAAGTAGATTCTGGTTGCTATCTGAAAGAAGACGTTCGGGTCGCGAGCCGTTGGCAGAGTGAGATGGAGCTGCGATGGAGTTCTATGCTTAGGATATGCGCACCGGAACTTCGGCCAGCCCAGTATGCTTTCCTCTGATCTCTTCCCGTTGGACGCTCATAGGGCGCTTTGTGTGAGGAACGTCGAGTCGGAGTGATATCCGGTTTGTAGGATGGGTTGGCGTTGTTCCTCGAAGCGTTGTACGATGCCACGGGCATTCCTGCTCGCAATCCACGGCCCACAGTCGGTCACAGCCTGGTGCCAGCTTCAGGAGAGGGGCCACATGTGTCGCCGACGCGCTGCGGGGGCCCAGTACGGTCGGGTCGCTGTTGCTGCGAATTTCAGGTTCGGTTTGGTGTGGATGGTGTTCAGGGGTGGGGTCGTAGTTACAGTGCTCAGGCAGGCTGAGGTGGTGCGGTGTAACAGTGGACGTCTAGTCGGTATGTTCTACCTTAGCTTGAAGTTCGGGAGGTGTTTAGGAGCAGCACAGCGCTGTCAGTGCTTCGATCCAGGCAAATCACCCGCTAATATTCGCTTCCGAGTTTATCGCTAATGCTGAGAGCGGGCAATGCACCTTCCATTCATGGCCCTGCTTTTTTTTTTCAGCTTCGCAGTCGTCTCCGGCTTGAAGAAGGAAAAACATGGACCAGGCCATTTATGTCGACGTAAGAAGTTAAGCACAGAAGAAGATCGACTTCAGGGCAAATACGACTGAGTCTTGGAAGCAAGATGAGAATAAATCGAGCTGACGAGAGTGTTATAATCGCAATTCTCTTTACTGGAAGCGTAAACATCCACAACTCATGTCTCAACTTGAAGTTTCGTCAAAGCATTCTCTCTCTCCAAACTTACATGGAGGGAACAGGCAGCAACTGGTGCTTCGAGAAATTATGTGGAAGTCATCAACTAAGTTGCCTACCTATATGAGGGTGTCTACGATCTGATATGCTTCCATCTTATCATTCTATCTGACACGACGACGATCTTGCAGGGAGATGCCAATTGTCGAGCAGCAGTCGAGATGCCAACAAGATAGCGGCGTGGTAACTTCTCACTTCTGATTGCTCCATGCAAGCATCAACGTAATCTGAGTAATGAACTGGGAAACTGGACAGCAAAACACAGATCGAGAGATTCAAAGACCAACAGTTACGAAAATAACAGACCACCGCCCACAGGTCGACATGCTCACCTCCATGATCACGAACCATGACATCCTACTTTAGGCTCCCGAGGAAAGTCCTTGCCGTCTGAAGCTGCTCGTGCCCCAGCCTCGAATGTCACTGCCTATGCTGAAACGCGGCCGGCTCCTCATCGACAGTCATTCGATGCCTCGGACGTATCCACCTCGTGCGCGCGCGATAAGGCTCTTCTTCCCTGAGCGGGAGCAGTCGACTCCTTTTCATGGGCACCGACAGACACGTACAGAATCATTTCTGTCAAGATCATGGCGGGAATTTGATCGTCGGCCCTTCGGTCGTATAATCCAGACCACCGACGACGCGGGGCACCCGGATCCTATCCGCCGTCACCTCACCTCACTTGTGCTCGACCTAATATCAGGTTCGGAGAGGCGCGGGCGGATGAGCGGCCGGGTCCTTGGGATTACTGAGAAGTTCTTGCATGATGTGGGGTGAAGGAGCTATGAGCAGACACTCTTACTGGCTTTTGAATAACTGAGTACATGCATGCACGTCCCCGGTCGTAAGTTAGTTCCCCTTCTTTTCATGATGTGAGATGGTTTTGCTTAAATCGGCATTCAACATAAACGTAACTAGGTGACGGTGTCAATAACAAATCCCGAGAACAATCCTACATACTATATCAGAAGTTCTTCATGATGGACCCTGCAGCAAATCAATGGCCGAAGGGTGTTTACTGCCCTCAACTCAATAAGCCGTCGCCCGTCGTCCCGCTAGTCGCAAAGAGCCGTAGTCAAGCTCCCACTGAAGGCGGCTGTATGCGGCGAACTACCTGCGCTGCTCCCCAAGGGACATCGGCGGGCTCCGGGGACTCCACTCCACGCCAGTAAGACCATCTTACCCCACGGCAGCCGGGCCCTATCAAGCAATCGGGCCAGTTCGGCCAGGCTATTGGGTCCCTTGGAGAGCCCTTTGGGGACCGTAGACCTTTCCGCGGAGCTACCCAGCAAAGCTACCAAAGACAGAAAAAAAAATAAACGTGCCGACCCAAGACGCGACTAGTACACTATCTATCTCCGGGGTCTGCAGTCCGTGACGTCCATCGAAGCAAAGGTGAGTTGGCCAGCAAAGCTGCCAAAGAGCTCTCAACCTTGTTATTTTGATGTATAAACACATATCGGCCCCTCTTCAACATCTCTCCTCTAATCTGCTCTGTGCTACCTTGTCTCATTCCTCATCCTCATCCTCAGTGCTTCCCTTCTCACGCAAGTACTTCTCGCTCGAGTCCTTGCCAAAGCGGTCTATTCCAGAATCTGCTCATCTCACCGTGATAACCTCATCCCCCTTCCCTCATCAGTGACACCCCTCCCCCTTCTTCCAAAACCCCATCACGATGCCTGCCCTCGCATCCGCCCGCTACGGCAAAGACAATGTCCGTGTCTACAAGGTCCAGAAAGACGGCGACATCCAGACCGTCACCGAGATGACCGTTTGCTGCCTGCTCGAGGGCGAGATCGACACGTCCTACACCGTCGCCGACAACTCAGTTGTCGTCGCCACCGACTCCATCAAGAACACAATCTACATCAAGGCCAAGGAGAACCCCGTCAA
The DNA here is from genome assembly GCA_026260285.1 of Colletotrichum sansevieriae. Lineage (NCBI taxonomy): Eukaryota > Fungi > Ascomycota > Sordariomycetes > Glomerellales > Glomerellaceae > Colletotrichum > Colletotrichum sansevieriae. The sequence goes on from JAOQIF010000447.1 coordinate 30,736, forward strand.
TCCTCCCGAGCTATACGCCTCCATCCTCGGCACCCATTTCCTCGACACCTACAAGCACATCCACGCTGCCAACGTCAAGATCGTCCAGCACCGCTGGACCCGCATGACCGTCGACGGCAAGCCGCACCCGCACTCCTTCTTCCGCGACGGCGAGGAGACCCGCAACGTCGAGGCCCGCGTCTCCCGCAAGGACGGCGTCGCCCTCACCTCCTCCATCCAGAAGCTCACCGTCCTCAAGTCCACCGGTTCCGCCTTCCACGGCTTCGTCCGCGACGAGTACACCACCCTGCCCGAGACCTGGGACCGCATTCTGTCCACCGACGTCGATGCCGCCTGGACCTGGAAGTTCCCCGACCTGCCCGCAGTAAGGGCCTCAGTCCCCAGCTTCGACCCAGCCTGGCAGGCCGCCCGCGACATCACCATGAAGACGTTCGCCGAGGATGAGAGCGCCAGCGTCCAGAACACCATGTACAAGATGTCTGAACAGATCCTCGCCGCCGTGCCCCAGGTACTCACTGTCACCTACACCTTGCCCAACAAGCACTACTTTGAGATCGACCTCAGCTGGCACAAGGGGCTCAAGAACACGGGCAAGGATGCCGAGGTGTTCGCGCCGCAGTCTGGTCCCAACGGTCTTATCAGATGCGAGGTTGCGCGGTCCAATAGCGAGACTGCCAAGCTGTAAACTATTGGTGCAATGAGTGCAGGAAGGGTCTGTGAGGGCGTGACACCAGTAGGAAGTGTGCTGCATCTATTCGGCGTCTTTGGTTTTATGCATCCGGCTGGATGCTTTTACTGTATCAACGAGCAAGGACTTAGAACAATGAAATAAAATGCTGAAATTTGCCGTGTCGTGGTGTTTGAATGACGAGTAGGCAGTTGAGGGCCGAATGAGCGATGAGTGACCTTGAGATACGTCTGAGAGTTGAAGGTATCTCCGGGGAAAAAGACATCGAATGTGATGATGAGTGTATTTATTAAGATGCTTGAAGACTGCGTGAGGAGACAACCCTCACATAGAATCTCGAGCTTGGATAACTTCAACTGAGAGGCGTGTAGGTCTTCAATATTGTCCTATACTGGAGGAAGAAAAAATTGTTTTCGTGGGGGTGAAAGCTTTGAAACCAAACAGAGGTTCAAGCGATCTTCTTCCAAGTTCAACTTAATGTAAGCTCACTATGTAGTGGTATTAGTCCGTGATTCCTAGTTTAGTGGTAACTTCCGAGAATCTCTTATTCGTAAGTGCTGACGCTGAGGTAGAAGAGTTTTGAGTTATATCCTATATACCTTGTTATTTTGGAGAGGGTCTTCAGCTACTTGATGTTTGTAATGCTGGGTGTTAATCTTGTGTGGAATAAAAGGTCCATATGCAAAGGTTTCCTTATGAACAGGTTCTTTTTAGTTCAACTTGAGGAATTAACTTTAGCTTAAGTAGTTTTTGTTTTTTCGCGGCTCTCAGTTTTTAACATGGTAAATGTTTTCGACGACCAGAACTTGCGAGCGAATCCATCAATTATTGAAATGTACCGCCACAGGAAGGTATGATGGAACAAGTAGTAGCTCAGTATCGAAGCACAATACCGTCTCACGGGCGAGGAAGATACTGGCCTCGTCTCTGCGCTGAAAAAAGAAATCCAAGGCCAGCGTTTGCCTCTCAATCTGTTGGCCGATTGCTAGCTCATCCAGCTTGGAATCTGTTTCCTCAAGTCACTCCCATACACGTGTCACAACAGCTGAAAGAGTCATATCTCCTCAAACCTCAGGAGCTCCATGTGCCATCCAACATCTTTAGCTCTTCCCGCATCGAAGAGGCATCGAAGACGAAAATATAATGCCGCTAATCCGTTCATAATCAACGATAAGCGGGCCAACCAACTCATGAGAACAATTAGACTTCAAATTGAAAAGGCCACATTCATACAGAATATACACGCCTTGCGGCCCAATACCCCCTTCCCTCACCTCCCCGTCCGTCTCCCCGTCCTCATACCCTCTTCGAGTCCGCCTCCCGGATCGCCCTAACCTGCTCCTCCCACCCCGTCTTGCCCACAGGGATCTCTCCGAACCGGATGATGTTCTGCTTATACGGGTGCGCCTCGCCCTCGAATGCCTTGAGCCTCGCCAGCCTCTTATCCCGGAGCCTGTTCTTCGGCAGCATCCCGCTGACGGCCTTGCGCAGCACTTCCGCGCCTCCGTGCTTCTCCATCAGCACATCCATCGTCACCTGCCGCAGCGATCCCGGCCGCGTGTTATGCCGGTAGTACGTCTTCTGCCACTTCTTGCGCCCCGTCGTGTGCAGCGCCGCGCAGTCCGTCACCACCACGTAATCCCCGCAGTCCGTCGATGGATCCCACGTCGGCTTGTGCTTTCCCATGAGCAGAACCGCGATGCGCGAGGCCAGGCGGCCGAGGGATGGCGGCGTGACACCCGGTTGCGTCGAGAGCGTCTCGTGCGGCGCCGCTGCCGAGATCTGGTGCCATACCCTCGAGTACGACAGGCGAGTCTGTTCACGAAGTTACAAAGTCAATTTGCATTGTTCCTCTTCAAAAGGAAGGGGGGGTAATTGGCGTGGGTGGAATTCCATACTAGACCGACGGTTTGCGACATATTGACTTTGGCTGGGCCGGCTGCCTCAGCTCAGGATCTTTCCGGTCTGTTCTTCTCGTAGATGATTCGTCCAGTCGTTAACGGACAGTTGGCAGCGAGCCTTCATTCAGGCGTGGTGGAATTCGAAAAAATGGACGTTGTATATTCGGAATCGCCCGATGCCACCCCGAGTGCCATCATCTAGGTACTGTAGCTGCCGGCTCCAAATTTTTTGGAGACGCGGATGCACGTGACCCCGCCCGAGATACGTTCGATAACAGCGGCGACGACCGAGCGCCGAAACGCGATTACGAAATGTCACAGTTGAGGGGCATCGGCTGGCTCGGGCTTTGAACATCCAATGGCGGGGCAATTCCTCAGCGCTTCTTCCGCGAGGAAAGCGACTGCGCTGGTGGTCCGTTGTAAGGCGATTTCAAAGCAGGGAAAAAAGAAAAAAAAAAAAACCCACGATACGGGTACTAAAGGCGCCTCCGGTATCCCATTGGACCGTTACATTCTCACCCTCTACTACAGGAAGTACCTATTCTCTGGAAGGGACTAGAACCCAACACCGGCGAGGACTCAACCTCCTGCCGTCCGTACAAGCGAAAACCAAGAGACGCCGTAGTCCGCTCTTACAACAATCTTGCTTTCCTACCAAAACGCTTCTGTTCGGTGACTCAACACCTGCAACGGGATTCCCACCAAACTACCTCTAGGTCGAATCAGGGTCCCCGGAGCATGCTCTACTGCCTCCCTGACTTCCTGCGCAACTACCGTTCTCTGCTACGAAGCCCGCACCAGCCGCGTGCAAGACCTACGAGACTCTTCACGATGACCGTCTCGTATCCTTTTCAGGTTCGTCTATCCTTTCCATTTTCTACTTCGCCCGCCCTCAAGCATGCGCCCTTGCCCTCTTTACTCCCCTAATTACTTCTCACAAGATCGCCAAAAGGAGACTTTCTGCGACGTATCCCAAGTACGAACACGGGTTACATGGAAAAGCCCTCAACCTTTTTCTCTTCCTCTGCCTTGGTTCTTTCCTGCTGCTCGGATTTCCTTACTAAGGGGGTTCATGCTAATGAAACGATGCGGGAATCCGACTAGACCGTTTTCGCGGTGCCCATGACATGTGACAGCTGCGTCAAGGACGTTTCAGACTCGCTGTACAAGCTGGGGGGCATCACCAAGGTCGAGGCCGATCTGAAGGACCAATTGATTTCCATCGAAGGCACAGGTACGCTCCCTTCTGCTGCAAACTCTGAGCCCGACGTTCGGGAATCGGGTCGGGAATAACCTGTTGGGCTTGCGTTTTGTCTATCCCACCATCTCCGGTTCAGTATCCCACATCTGCCCTACACTGCGTCGTCCTGCTCTTTTGGCCCTGCCGTCTGGAACGCACTGTTGCCCGTATTTGCTGCCCGTATGCTGGCAGGTTTTCGCGATGCTTGACAGCGGCGGCGGCGGTGCGGACTCCGAACAGCGGCATGCGGGCGGCAGGGCCGCTTTGCTTTGAGGCTTCTCAAGGCTTGAGTCTGTTTTGTTCCTCCTGATGCCTCATCCTCACCGATTAAAGTCAAGATTGGCGTCCGCGTTTTGGGACAAATCATCACTAACTCTTGGCGTCTTTTTGCAGCCGCACCATCGGCCATCGTTGACGCCATCCAAGCCACGGGAAGGGACGCTATCCTGCGAGGCTCGGGAGCATCAAACAGTAGGTGGATCAGCCTCCTTTCTTTTCTCCCCCCGTGATTCTTGATTTATGAACTACATCAAGGTTGTCTGCCTACTGGGCTTCATGGTCAAGTATCTTCTACATTGTCTGTAACCCCTTGGCGAACATTAAGTTGTTTCCTAATACCACTCAATCCGTCTGGTCTTGAACCGGTATAGTCGTCGGCAGATGGGCTTTGAGCCTTAACCTTGCTCACCTTTATACCTCGATACACGATCGGAGGCTTACTCGCCCAATTAGGCGCTGCTGTCAGCATTCTCGAGTCTTTTTACCAACCTGAAGACCAAAATACTACTTCCAGACTGGACGAGGAGCGAACCCGAGAGGTCCGGGGTCTTGCCAGAATGGTACAGGTATCTCCAACTACAACCTTGATTGACGTGACACTGCACGGCGTGACCCCAGGCTCCTACCGAGCGACTATCCGTGAGTACGGCAACTTAAAGAAGGGCGCCTCCTCAACGGGTGCTGTCTGGTCGGGAGGCAATGAAGGCCCCGCGGCCAAGGGGTTCTTAGGCGTCTTTGACGTCGGCAAGGATGGTAGAGGCAGCGCGTACCTCGACAAGGCGTTCCAGATCTGGGAGATCATTGGCCACGCCATGGTCGTCTCGAGACAAGATGAGTCCGCGGGAGTTCTCAAAAATGACCCGGACACGCTGGTCGGCGTGATTGCTAGGAGTGCGGGAGTGTGGGACAATGACAAGACCATCTGTTCATGCACAGGTAAGACCCTGTGGGAGGAGAGGAAGGACGAAGTACAGAAGGGAATGCTGTAAGTGCGACTTTAGTTGGCGCCATGAGAACTCCTCGAATGATACGTACATGAGATGGATCACGAAGATGACGAGAAAAACAAACAATTACTCAGACGTTTTTGGCGTCACAAAGCTCGGTTGAAAAGGCCAGATAAACTCAAGCAGATCACGTGGAGATGGCGGCTGCAGTAAACAACATCGTACGATTTTTGCGATGAACGTTGAACTTGAGGCTTGGACAGCATCAACCAGGTCGGAATAAGTTTAATGGCCAAGGCTCTCCAGGACTACGGCAGGCGAGGTGCCAGGGGTCATCTGACTTATGGGGTGAGAAATGCAAAGAACCACACCACAGGTGGATTCGATAGTGAGGCTGAGTTTCTGGGGACCTTGGCATCCTGTCCAGACAATTGGCGGCTACCGTGGCTCTGGCTTGCCGACCCTTTCCCAGCGTAACAGAGAGCTGGAGTCTGGCAACTCGGCAAGGTTGTTAGCACCGTCCGTTCTTTCTTCCACATTGAGTTTACCTTGGTGTGCCAAGCTTTTCAATGCCTGTCTCATCCAGATTTTCTGCCGAGTTCTTGATCGTCTCCGAATGATGGGACTCACGGGAGAAGCCTAGGGCAGATTTACTGCGCATCTCTGATCAAGGGCTCCAGATACCGCGAAGAGGCTGGTGCCAGCGCAGGCAACCATGCAGAGAAGACGTGGCTCCAATGTCGTCTTGAAGCAGATCTTGTTAGAAGAAACACTGATGACGGTTCCGGGAGATTTCCCCACTGATCGAAGACCGGAAGGAGGCGGAGCGCGAGTGACAGGTGGTAGATGAGACGAATACGCGTGTGTGCTCGGACAGGGACGACAGGGACCAGAAGCGCTACCTTAATTCTTTGGGATCGCAAGGAGGTCGGAGCTGGATTGCCGTAAGGAGGCCCACCGAGGGAGTGAATGCAGAGAGCCAGGCAGGAGTAGAGGCTGTTACATACGAGTGAGGGCGTGAATATGGACGTGGTTGTGGACCTACACTATGCGGGCACATACTGAAAGTACGTGCAAAAGAGTTTTAGTGCGGAGAAGAAGGCCGGTCTGAAACCAAGCTTGGTCGAATCAATATCAGATGCGGGACGATGTGGTCTGGGAGCGCATGTTAGCTAAGGCAGCCAACATGAGGTAATGCGTTGGCTGTGGAGGAAGAGCAGGGTGTTTACGAGCACACGTCAAGGCACAGTTGACAGAACCCTAAGCATCGAACTGGCGGTTCAGCGCACTGCTGAAAACGTATCGAAGGCTCTGATGTAAACTTGTTTGACGGAGGTGATTCAAAAAACGGCCGTTGGGTACCAGGCGAGTCAGTAGCCATTCATTTGTTTGGCGATCAGAGACTTCAGCCGGTCCCCGTTGTGATTTGCAATGCGGGGAGTGACCCGTTGAGGTTCAAGGCAGTTCAGTCCAGTGTGCATCGAGGACACAGAGAAGCGACGAGATTGCCGCGTCACGGGTGGATTCATCTTTTCGAAGGGATGCCCAGACCTGTGACACTTGATGGATCCAGTCTGAGAGGGCAGAAGACAGAGAAGAAAGGCGAAGGCGGCTGATTGAGAGGCGAAGCAACACGGAGCGGAGCGTCGTATTGCTGCGGTCTGCAATGCGCGTTCCCGTCTGTGGTCTCGTAAGGTAGGATGGCGTTGGTAGGGTTCTGGCCGGTACTGCGGTTGCAGGCCAAAGCAATTCACTGCGCGTTCCCGTCTGTGGTCTCGTAAGGTAGGATGGCGTTGGTAGGGTTCTGGCCGGTACTGCGGTTGCAGGCCAAAGCAATTCACCCCTGACGGTTATCTGTGGCTTGAACTCACAAGGCCAGTACATCGCCAGTAAAAGCAGCTATTCACAGCACCTACCTTAGTGGGCCACTCGTATCCATGATACCTTCCTAGGAATTTTCACTTACCCATCATACGTAGTACAGACATCCGTAGGAAGTAGGGACACATCCAGTGAGTGATGCAAAGCATGCAGCTGGATGCCCCCTCGACCGGATGCTGCGTAGTAAAACATGGTGAAGTTCGTTGACTTGACGTCTGGTTTATGCGGCGGAGTAGCTGTTGGTCTGGGCAGAACGGATTGTAAGTAGCCATTCAGCAAAGAATGTGTGCTGAGTGACTTGGCTCCATCGGCGCTAGCGTTACAGCGGATGCCGCCTTCCGCCAAGGCGTCAAGGGGGGGCCAAAACAGCGTGGCTCCCCTGCTAACGGGACGTCAGTGGAGATCCCAGCACGAAACTTTCAAAACAGCCTGAAGAAGAATCGAGTTTCGTAGGATTTGTGAGACCCCAGCGACAGGGATAATTAGAGTTAGCGGCGTCCCTCTTTCCCACTCAGGCAGAGCAAGCATATCGAAGCCGGGGCCAGAGAGATGCTAGGGCACCATAGGGAGGCGTCTTTGGAGGAGACATCGAAGCAACCCAAGAGGAATGGTGCAAGGTCAGGTAGAAAAACAAAACTACCATATGCTGGCAATGGTCGAGGCTGTAAGAGCTTGTCTTGTTTGACTTTGTGGGAGATTGTCTTGGCTGCCCCTGATATCGACGGCGATTTACGGATATTTGTTGGCTCCGAGCGGTTCTGCCAGCGAGCTGAGGAAGGAGCTAGCTTCGACTGGGGCAGGTGTTCCGTGGAATGTGGAAGGCGCTTCTTTGCGCCTTCGGAAAAGAATGGAATGCAAGTCATTGCTTGAGGTGCTCCTTCTCTTCCAAATTTCTTCACTTCTTTCGGCAGGCGGGACCAGCCTCAGGCTCATACCGTTTTGTCTCAGTCCCCTGTTCGACTTACATCATTTTGTTGCCGATGAGGAAGAGAAGGCAGAGATTGTCTTTCATTTCCTCACTTCCGCGGTGTTAACTGCTTCGCGCAGGAACGCAGCAATGTTTCGAGGAGGGTAGAGTTTTCAATCGAAAGGAGACTTGGTCGGCGTGAGGAAAAAGAAGGAGCTGGGATGAAGAGCAAGTGGTTGTTCCGTTTCCCCAGATTGTTCCGCAGATGTTGTGCTCCATAAGCTCTAAGATATTGCATGCAAAGCGCTACCTAGAGCTTAATTGCCTAAGGCGTGAATAATGACGATGAACATCAACAAGGTGTGGCCGAGCTTCTTTCGTAGTCAAGACTTCTGAACAGATCCTGGACCATGTTGCCGCCTGTTGCTCCCGTCTCTATACGCGTCTCTCTACGAACGCAATGTCCCTCAACTTCGCGATATCGCCAACCCCATCCGAAAATGTCTCATAGGCTAACCACAACGTCGGCCTCAGCCAGGTCAGCACTTGCCTCTGGAGAAGAAGCACGGATGGCCTCCGCTAAGTGGGCTGAACCGCACCAGACCCGCTGCAGATAAGCTTGCCCATATTCTGACTAAAGACTGGATGAGGTGCCCTGCACCGGAATTGACGCCACAAAGGGGGAGTGGTGAGGAATCTGTCAGCTCCTTGGCGGCCTCTTCTACTACAGTACTCTTCGAGATGCACGCGAGTAAGGCAGCTGCATGCCTCCTCCCCTGGTCCAACCCCGCGATCGAGACGGATATCTGCGCCAGTCGCACCACGATGGCCTCATTATACGGCCGAATAAACCGAGCACCATTCTACCTCATCTCCTGCATATCCAGTTACGGGAAGTGGTTGAACGGATCAATGTACCGAATGCAGGAACGTCGCGTTGACGATAGGAACAGCAAGGACTGCCGAATCTGTGCCGCAGAGGCGCTGCTGACGTTGGGCGGGTCTCTACGTGACGAGCTTTCGGTTCCCTCGCAGATCATCGTCAGCCTACAACACCACACCATCTGTCTCCCCGCGGCAGCCACGGCATATGTCAACCATCGAGATGGCGTCGCTGCCTGGTGCTCAGATATATGAACCTAGCATCCTTCATCGTGATACTCTCGGTCGACCTGAGCCCATCATCTCGCCAGAACACCAGTCCAATAAAGCTGGGGCTGGCATCTATGGTGAGGCACATCATAGGTCGGCTGGGAAATGGATAACCTTGTTGCGAAGGCCCGGACGACTCGGCCTGTCCAACTGCCAATTCTCTTCAGCGCTGAGGCGACCGAAGTCACAGTTGGCCGGGACAACCGAATCACGATGTGTCTCCAGGCGCTTAGCTTCTCCCATCTGCAGCCTAAGAACACGGCACTCTCGTTGATGCTATTTTAAAAGCTCCGGCAACGTCAACGACCTCTTCCAACGCATTGGGAATGCGGGCCATTCAGTCAATTAACAATGGTTGGCGGTCTGCAAGCACTTGCACTTGCTTCTTACTGATCCTCGTCCCTTGGAGCATATAGCAAAATAGCCCGACAACTGGCCAGGTGGGATGGAGTAGCCTTCAATCACAGTTGCACCAGTAGCAATAATCAGCACCGGCAGAGACCCCCGTAATCCAGCACTGCAACCACGAGGTCGATTGCGATGCTGCGAGCTGCATCTCATCATCATCATCGCCGGCGCAAAGGTGATCAAGGCAGCGTTAGTCTCTCGCGTTCGCGCCCTTGGCCGTAGACGCTGGTGGCTGCTTTCCAACGTTTAGTCCAAGTCCCGCGTTCCTGGCGGCCAATCAGGCAAGCCTGTGAGTCGCTGGAACGCTTCGTGCATGGGAACTAATAGGCCCTGATTCGCAGTGGTTGCAAAATGCCTGTGACACCCGACAATAGTGCAATGCCGTTAAGGGACTGCTGCGTATTACCCGGTTGCGAGGCACACGGCATAGGACAGGAAAGGTCGGCAGCGGTCGTTCCTGATGCGTCAGGAGAATGGAAGACAGAGACAGCCACTCCCCTGGTTCGGCCACCGCAAGATGCGCGATCGGACCCGCCCCGCCTTGACATGGTCTCTGACTTCTGGCGAGCCCATCACTCTCCAACATGGCGCCTCACACACATCTCGGGACTGTCGTCGGATGGGATGCCCAGACAGACAAGGGGAACACCTCAAGGCCTCAGAGGGGTCAGATGTGAAGGAGAGGCACAGAGGCCCGAGGGAATCCGCAACGTTCGATGTCGAGCATACTCACAACCCAGCATCGGGAGACGAGATATGCAAAGTGGTCCGATTTCGAAAGAGAACACTTGATTCTATCCCTCAATGTATACAAGTTTGTTTCCCTCGCCAGGCGAGCTACCTTGTCAAATGCCAAAAGAAGGATCTGCGCGGCAACCTGTCATGGCTAAGACGACATTTTGGGGAAAGTCGACAGATAAACGCTGAGATATACTCTCTCTCCAACTTCCAAAAGAGGTTCTGGTTCAGGCGTCGTCCCGAGGCAGATCCTGTGAAAGCGCAGATACTCCAGTTGCACAACTTCGTCTCTTCCAAAAGGGCGTGTGAAAGTGACGGAGAGACACACCACCCTTCCTCATACACCGCAGGGCCCAAGCCACTTGTTCCGGGCCATTCCCTTCAAGCACCCCCTTCGTGCCGGTAGCAGGAAACCAACCCTTGGATCCCCCTGCAACTCGCAACTGCTGGACGAGCACCCAGCACAGGCATCCTCAGCGTTTCCTGGCTGACAATGAAGTATCCAGTGGGAATATCAATCACTTGGGAGCATGATATACACCCAGACTCGCGGCCCACAACCTGGCCAGTCAAGTCTTCCTTGGTCCCTCGCAATCGACTCTATTTTCTCTACCCTACCCTCCTTTCTAATCCGTAGGCGCTGGCTTTTCGTCCTACATCCATTCATTCCCATCCTTTTGCCCAAGCCCAGCTGCAAGTCTGGCCATTCCGTCACTTTTCCTGATATCCCATCACACAACCGGGAAAGAATAGGGATTTCGATATCACAAGATTACCAAACCCAATCCGACCAGGAGCCAGTCTTTTCCAATCTTGTGACTTTCGACCCGCAACAGGCTTTCATAGTCGAATGACCGTCCGCGGTTCCGACTCTAATTAACGCACGATACAATCCGAGAGACCGAACGAAGCAGAGGCAGAACTAGTGTGGCCAGTCTTGGGGGACCTGCTCGCTGACTCTCACACACATTCCCTCATCTTGTCTCGTCACAAGACAAGCGGGCAGAAGAGAGACACACTTCTGCGGTCGACATCAAGCAGACGAAAACACTCTTGGGTCGAGGACGGACTAAGCTGGCATTCGGACCCCCCCTTTTAGCGCAGTCGTCCGACTTACATACATATCCCTCCTTCTACCCGTACAGGGCCATCCCATCCTCCCGACAACTTTAATCCGTCTCTCGACGCACAACGTACACAAACCCGAAACGACTGTCCTACTATTGGCATCTGCTTCTCTTGACAGGAAAGAAACCAGCAGCAACTCTAAAAACCAACGAAGTCACGCACTTGAAGGCACACACGGCAGCAGACGCAGACGCACCTCACCTCGCCTGCACTTGCTCCTCCTGCACGCTGAACGAACCTGCAGCAACCCAGCTGGCTCAATCCAAGGCAACAGGCACCAGGCACCGTTAGGAAAAGCGAAAACCTTCTTTCCATTACTGCGCATCGCATCGGCGTTTCTTGCAGAAGCTTTCGGCACCGTCAAACTGGGGGCAGTCTATCGATCCCTGGTTTACCCGCCACGCGCCAAGATCTTCAGTTCCTTTCCCGCCGTTTCGCTCAGGTCCGAATTGCAGCCATTTACAGGTGGAAGCGGGGGTACGACTCCAACCGTCATTCAGTGGCGCTGAGCACACCGCACGGTCACCACCGCCTGTTCCCAGCCCGTCTGCTATCCCATCCCTAAATAGCCCTGGGACCCTCTCTAGCCGCCCGCGGCCAAATCCCGTTGTCCGCTCTGGCCCGGCTTGGATTGCTCTTTGGCTTTTCTTTTTCGCAAGCCCGCAATTCTCCACGATACCCTTCCAGCGACCACAACTCCCGCCCTTTCCTTTTCGCGGCCCTTTGCAGCGACGGTCTGCGTGCGCAAACCATCGCTACCGTCGATTCCCGGATTTTGTCGATTTGGATAATTCACTTTTGGCGACAGCATGTCGTTGAAACAAGTAAGTCTACACATCTTAATGGAGCCCAATCACCCGCGATGTGAAGAACCGACGACGATCACTGAGGGGGTGGGCTCGGCGCACGGAGCAGATGACTGACTAGATCTCTCCATCTAGGAAATAGAGACGTGGGTATCGGCCCTGGGTCGATACGATAACAATGAGTTCGATGAGGCCCTCAAGGACTTTGAGAAGATCTCCGACACGTCAAAAATTCTTTTCAACATGGGTGTCATTCACGCTACGCTAGGGGAGCACGAGAAGGCTGTACGTGATCCCCGAGCCTAACCTCCGAGCATCTTCAGCTGACTGTCGACCAGGTTGAATGCTACCAACGCGCAATCAGATTAGATCAGTACCTTGCTGTCGCTTATTTCCAACAAGGCGTATCAAATTTTCTGCTCGGCGACTTCGAAGAAGCATTGGCCAACTTCAACGATACCCTGCTTTACTTGAGAGGAAACACCATGATCGACTACGCTCAACTGGGCCTGCTCTTTAAGCTCTACTCCTGCGAAGTTCTCTTCAACCGAGGTCTATGCTACATTTACTTGCAACAAAAGGACGCCGGTCTGCAAGATCTGTCGTACGCTGTAAAGGAGAAGGTCGTCGAGGATCACAATGTGATCGACGAGGCGATTCGTGAGGAGGCAGAGGTATGGACTTTTACCAACCCTCAGCGATCAAAACCTAACCATCGCAGGGCTACACCGTCTTCTCGATTCCTGTTGGTGTCGTGTATCGACCAAACGAAGCAAAGGTTCGCAATCTCAAGACAAAGGACTACCTTGGAAAGGCACGGCTTGTCGCCGCCTCCGATCGCGCGAACGCCTTCACAGGCTTTGCCGGGTCCGAGATCAAGAATGTAAGCAGATCGATTCCCAAGTCTCCTAGCTTTTACGGGAATCCTTTTGCTAATCAGAAACTTCTTGGTTTACAGGCCGGCAAGAACGATGTCAAAGACGACAGACCCGCTGACAACATCTCCTTCGCTGCCACCAACCTGGTCAAGCCTGGTTTGGCGTCAAGAAGACAACAGGCCGAGCCATCCAACGGTCGCGGCGTGTTCCCGCCGACTCCGCCTCCAGACCAGGTCGAGGCTAACAGCGGCAACGGTGGCATGACCCGTGGCCAATCCGTTCGCAACGGACCGAAGCCCATGCTTGCGAAGTTGAACATCGACAATGCCAGGTCTAATGACAGATATCAGAAGACAAGCAGCCCGCAGAACGATCGCAGGGCACCGCCCATTATGAGATCCGAGTCTCGTTCGGCGACTCCCAGCAGGGGCTACTCGAGACGCGATATGCAGATGCGTGGCCGTCCCGTCGAGGAGGACGCGGAGGACGCTTACCCAGATGAGTTGTACGACATGTACCAAGGCGGCGGTGCTAGCAGCTCAAGGACTAGCCGCCAGACTTCCCGCCGTGTGCCTCAACGGTACATGGAGGATGAGGAAGATGGTTCTGACTACGGCTCCTTTGACGAAGGTGATTTCGAGATGGTTTCAAACCGGCGTCCCGGCACATACTCTATGTCCTCCCGCGGAGGCTCCAGGAGACCAGAGATCCGCAAGATTCGCGTAAAGGTTCACGCCGAGGATGTCCGATACGTCATGGTTGGTGCGGCGGTCGAGTTCCCTGATTTCATCGACCGTATCCGGGATAAGTTTGGCCTTCGCAGGCGATTCAAGATAAAGATCCGCGACGAGGACATGCCTAATGGTGACATGATTACCATGGGTGATCAAGATGACTTGGACATGGCCATCATGACTGCGAAGAGTCAAGCGAGGAAGCAAAGACAGGATATCGGCAAGATGGAGGTAAGTCAAGCTTCTCAGGACACATCGATAAGGCAACTTGCTGACGCATGTTACAGATCTGGGTTCAGGAAATTTAGACAAAATATACCCCCAACCAAGCCAGATGACGACGTAATGACCAACAAGTTGCTCGCCCTGAGCCTCTACAACCCTTTCCTTCTTGACTGAGTTTTACAACTACTTATATTACCATCCTTGACTGCATTTTTTCAGGAGATGGATAATGGTTGTAGAAGGGGCGTACAGAACGGAATCTTGGATCGAATTGGACCATTTGAAGCAAAAAGACATGAGGGCGATTGTTTGAACTGCAAGATGAAAGAGCCAAACAGAGCTGGCTCGATGGCACACCCCAACGGCCGCAAACGATATGATCATAGCGTTGCATTGATTAATTGGAACAGCCCCAAAGGTGGGGAGGTGTGGCAGGCCTATGTTGTTTATGGTGAAGAAGAACCGGTTATGCGTGGTGGGATGCTTTTATTTTCCACTCTTCTTCTCTCCAACCACCTATTCCCCCAAGATCTCTTCTACTTGTTTTATATAATATTTCAAACCTTTTTCTCGATCACAATGATCCATCATCGAAGGGCTGTACTTCAACCTAATCTGTCTGTGCCGTGCCTGGGTTCTTGTGTGTGAGTTGAGTTCGAGTAGCATATCAGGGGCGAATTCACGAGATAGTGAATTACGTGGATAGCATTGGAATACGAAGAAATTATCTCGAGGTGTGTGTAAGCTGTGCTGCTTTTGTCAGTAACGTAAAGCTTCCGTTGCCTAACCTGTTGTCCCTTCTGTAAGTGCTGGCCATGTATTACATCTGAGTATAGTGAGAAGCTTTAGCTGTGACCAAGAATGCGGGCAGCAAACTTCGTCGTCCGGAGTAGATTCTTTTCGTAATGTGATAGACGCCTGATAGTACACAATGATATACCTGATTTTACTCTTCCCAAATTCTTTCCCACGCATATCTTACACAGCAAGGCAAGCCTTCTTGTCAGCACACGCACACGCGGATGGTCTACACCGATCGGTCTTGGCCGCTTTCTCACAGTCGGACCGTCGTACCGCACATCCTGAACCGCAGCATAGTCTCGGGCTTCCCAAGCAACAAAAGTTGCAACTTGGCAGGCTTGGCCCCGCGCTCAGGATCACCCGTCAAAATGAGCCGCAGCAGCGTATACGTCGCCTTGAGCGTGGCCTTTCTCTTTTTAGCCGCCTCCTGCTCGACCGAGCCCTCGATGCTCCTCTTGACGAACTCATTAACCACGCCCTGCAGCTGGCCGGGACCCCACTCCGATTCCGGCACGGCCTCGAACGCTTCCCGCAACGCGTCCAGCATGTTCTCGGGCGTCGTCGTCTCGGCGCAGAGGCCCTTGAAGTCGGGCATCTTGGCGAGCGACCGGCTGTAGGTGTGCCGCGCGTAGGCGGTGGCGCTGGGGCGGAAGAAGAGGGAGGGGTGCTCGTAGACGAGGTCCTGCGGGTCGACGACGGAGTCGGCGGCGAGGGTGCGCAGGGTGCGTAGGACGTGGTCGCCGGCGGTGGCGGGGTCTTT
This sequence comes from Colletotrichum sansevieriae, assembly GCA_026260285.1. Lineage (NCBI taxonomy): Eukaryota > Fungi > Ascomycota > Sordariomycetes > Glomerellales > Glomerellaceae > Colletotrichum > Colletotrichum sansevieriae. The sequence goes on from JAOQIF010000447.1 coordinate 46,209, forward strand.
GAGGACGGGGATCAGGCGGGAGAAGTCGACGGTGGAGAAGGCGTGGCGGTGGTTCGTGGGCGAGACGAGGTATTCTTCCGTTTTGGCCTCGAGGAGCCCGGAGACGCGCGTCAGGAGGTCCATGGTCGGGGGGATGATGGCCTTGCGGAGGAGAACGCGGTCTTCGGGGGTTGGGTCCTCGGCGTTGAGGCGTTGGGTTAAGTGTTTGCGTTGAAAGACGGCGAGTTTGTCAGGGTTGGTTTTGATGTTGCCTTTGGTGAAGCGGAGGGAGAACTTTGTGATTATTATTAGATCGGGGTGCACACGTGTAGAGGGCAGAGGATGGGGGTGGAGCATGTACCTTCTCAGCAAGGTCATTTGCGCTGTAGAATACCTCGCCGTGCTTGGAGATGTCCTTCTCGTGCAGGCTCCAGCCGAGGAGGGCCAGCCAGTTGTTCAGGGCTGAGGGGAGTATGCCCTTGTCCCGATAGGAAGATATATCGATGTCGTGGTTGCGCTTGCTCAGCTTCTCACCGTTCTGGGCGCAGAGGAGGCCTGCGTGGGCGAAGACCGGGGGTTTCCAACCCAGGGCGTCGTAGAGGGCGATATGTTTTGGTGTTGAGATGAGCCATTCCTGTCTTAGATCAGCTTGTTTTTCTTGTTCACGCACGAAGAAGAGTGAGCGAGCTTACAGCGCCGCGAACGACGTGTGTGATGTCCATCAGATGATCATCCACTACATTCGCAAAGTGATAAGTGGGATAACCGTCACTCTTGTACAGGATGAAGTCATCCTCGTCCTCGTTCTTCTGGTAGTGCCCGTAGACGGCGTCCACGAAGGAAGGCTGGCCCGCGGCCCGGAAGCGGACGACGTGCGTCTCGCCAGCCGAGCTGCGGCGCTCGGCCTCGGAAGGGGGGATGTCGCGGCAGGTCCCCGGGTAGTGGGACGTGCCGCCGGCGTCGATAGATTGTTGCTTGTGCTGTTCGAGGTCATGGGCTGCGCAGAAGCAGCGGTAGGCATGACCGCTTTCCAGAAGCTGATTTAAGTACTTCTCGTAAAGTGATAGTCGTTGAGACTAATGAGCTGTTAGCCATGTGAGAGAGATCGAGGTTGAGGTTGGGTATGGTTAGGAGGTACTTGGACATAGGGTCCAACGGGACCGCCGACGTCTGGGCCTTCGTCCCAGTTCAGTTCTGCCCATTTTAGATCTGATAGCAGCCGTGGTACAGCGTCATCGACAATGCGAGTCTGTTTGGTTCGTTAGGAACTATCGTATAAATGGTCTGGAGAAGTCGTCGAACTTACTCGATCGGTGTCTTCGACGCGAATGATGAACTGGCCGCCTGTTGCCCGCGCAAGGAGCCAGTTGAATAGGGCCGTCCGAAGCGATCCGAGATGGAGATATCCGGTTGGTGAAGGGGCGAAGCGCGTCCTGGCTGGCTTGTCGGGAAGCTCACGCAGCTTGTCGCTCAGGGGTGGGAGCTTTTTTCTGAGGGCCTCAAAACCGCCCTTGCCGGATGAGTGCCATCTCACGTAGCTGGCACGGGGAATTTGGCAATTTTGAATTTGCCGCGATAGCAGAGACCTGAAATGAGGTCTCAGGGCTATTGCTGACATGATATATGCATGAGTTTGCCGCCTTGCTGAGAGGCACCTGTGTTATTGATGAATGACCAGATGGTCACGAAAATTGACGATGAGATTCAGCCACATGGTGGCGCAAAACGAGATATGCGCGAACCGGGGCCAATCCTTGGATCTTCTTATTCGTCTTCCAGAATGCATCCAGACTCTTCCCAGAAACACCTTACATGTCAAGGTAAGGTAGTTCTGATTAAATAAACTTTGGCACGAACAAAATTGTGGCAGAGATTTCTATTGCTATGGAGTTGGGAAGCGTATCGTAGCAAGTCACAAAGTCTGCTGTCACTCTCCGTACGGGAACGGCGAAGAGTCGTGATTCCTCTCACATCCCATCTGTTCATCATAGTTCCCGAGCAGAAAATGCAGTCATATGAAGTTCTGCTTGATTTATCCACATCTAACGTCCTCGAGTGCTTGAGTTTTCGTTGAAGTTCAGATGACACTAGTCAGGTCTCTCTCACCAGAAGACGGCTTGAATCTGTGCACCTTACGCGAGCCCAGGTTTCAACATCTTCTTGGACTCAACAAGCTTAGACTATTACCATCTTTCGGTAGCCTCGGATCTTTTCGAAGGTTGTTGCTTCGGTTGCCACTGAAAGTCAACAATGCGCTGCACGGCTTCGTCTGCACAGCCGGCGTCAAGCTTGCGCAAGCTGGTCGTTTGCCTTAACTTATTGTTACGGCAAAAATTGCCAGTGTTTGAGGCTCCAGTGGAACTCAGACGGGACATTAGACCCTTTCACTCGTTTTCAACACCGGTATTGTGATTCGTTGCTCAAAAACCTGCATGAAAAAACTGGTGGCGGGAATAATTTCCCTTCAGATGGATAGCGCTTTTACTGAGGAACAGTTGCATACGGGCAAGCAAGCCAGATCCTACGGGTCCCATTCGCACTGACTAGCAGTAGCGTACCTGCTGATACCCATGCCGCGTACTCAGTGGCCTGCAACCAAGACTGTAGGGACCGCGGCGCCCGGTAAGGCACTAGATGTACCCCGCCAAACCGCCAGCGGGCAGCAAGTAAGGTACGGTCCAACAAATATTTTCAGGTCTACTCCACATACCACCTTTTTCACAACTCCAAACTGAACCGCTGGAAGGTTGACATCTCGAGCGAAAAAGAAATTCGGCCGAGAAAACCTTCATATAACCTACCATCATGGACAGCGGTGGACGGAGTGCCGGTTCTGACGCCGGTGCAGACGAGATCGATCTCTACGGTAAGTGAAGGCCTATGGAGCCCGGTACTCTGTTCGCGGTGGATCACATCTGACGCATTTTCCAGAGCTGCTCGGAATCGATAAGGATGCGTCCCAGGACCAGATCAAGAAGGCATACCGCAAGGTTTGTGATTATCCCCTCTGCCCAGCCTCGTCTACGATGGTCCAATGCTGACTTTTCCCCTCCTTCCAGGCTGCTCTCCAACATCACCCTGACAAAGTCCCTGAGGAACGTAGAGAAGAATCCGAAGCCAAGTTCAAGGCCGTTAGCCAGGCCTACGAGATCTTGAAAGATGAAGAGAAGCGCCACATGTACGATACCCACGGCATGGCCGCCTTCGATCCCTCGCGAGGCGGCGGTGGCCCCGGCGGCGTCGAAGTCGATCTGAACGATATCCTGTCACAAATGTTCGGCTTTGGCATGGGCGGTCCCGGCGGTCCTGGCGCTGGTGGCCCTAGACGGCCTCGCCGCGGTCCCGACGAGGACCAGCCGTACAAGGTCACGTTGGAGGAGCTCTACAAGGGCAAGACCGTCAAGTTCTCCGCCAACAAGCAGGTCGTCTGCGGCACCTGCAAAGGGTCCGGTGCCAAGCCCAACGTCAAGCCCCAACAGTGCGAGAAGTGCCGAGGCGCCGGTATGGCAGAGGCTTTCCGCCAAATCGGCCCCGGTCTGGTGCGCAAGGAGACGGTCATCTGCGACCGCTGCGAGGGTTCCGGCAACTCCTGCAAGGAGAAGGATCGTTGCAAGAAGTGCAAGGGCAAGCGCACGACGTCCGAGACGAAGGTGCTCGAGATTTACATCCCCAGAGGCTCACAGAACGGCGAGAGGATCGTGTTGGAGGGCGAGGCCGACCAGCTTCCCGACCAGACGCCGGGAGACATCGTTTTCCACCTGCAGCAGGAGGAGCACAAAAACTTTACCCGCATTGGCGACGACTTGTCAGCGGAGCTCAAGGTGACCCTGGCCGAGGCTCTTGGTGGCTTCTCCCGGACAGTGTTGACACATCTTGACGGCCGCGGTATTCACCTCGAGCGTGAGCGCGGCAATATCCTCCGCCCCGGCGACATCTTGAAGGTGCCCGGAGAGGGTATGCCTCATAAGCGCGGTGATGCCAAGGGTGACTTGTACCTCATTGTCGATGTCGTTTTCCCTGAGGATGGCTGGCTGAAGGATGATAAGGATTACGAGACCCTGAACAAGCTTCTCCCGCCGCCTCCCCCTGAGATCAAGGCGGATGAGGTGGACGAGTGCGAGTACGAGGAGGTCGAAAACTTGGAAGAGGTAAGCCTGAAAAGGCGTCGCAACGCAAGCTGTGCTAACGAGGATCTGCAGATGGGCGGAACCGCCGGCGGGCCAGGTTTCGGAGGCGAATGGGAGGACGACGACGACGACGAGGATGGCCAACCTCAGTGCCAGCCGCAGTAAGAAACGAATAGAAATTTTAGAGAGTACCAGGCTTGGGCATGACGCCCTGCGACTCATGACAGACATGTTGACAACCCGGTTGGGAAGGGCGAAACGAAGCATAGAGACACGGATTGGAGAGGAGTTTTGTAGCTTGTTAGCTTGGGCATCATCCCTCTCATGAATGAACGGCGACCCACGGTTCAAGGGTGCCATGTCAACTTCTTCTCAACCTTGATGGTGTCTGTCTGTGATAGACGCCGGTGTCCTCAACCCTGCCTAACCGCGGTAAGACGGTTCCACTTCGTCCTAAAGCTGTCGCCACTGCAAGTAGCAGGCTGTATGAGTAACTTGGATTTCATCATCCACCATCTCACAAGTCCCATTTAGTCCAGTGGTTAGGATATTCCGCTTTCAGTCCTCTGAAAAGCCCCCGGAAAGACCCGAGTTCGAACCTCGGAGTGGGAACTTCAACTTTTGCCGTTTATTCCTTTGTTCTGTTTGTTAGTGAGGCAGTCTGGTCGACACAGCCTGTTTTTATTTTTTTCTCTCCTCAGGGCCTTCGGTGAGTATTTGGCGGGGTTAAGGTGAGCCGCCCCAGTAGGGTGGAGGACTTTCGTGTCTGATTGGTCGCATTGGGTGTTGCACCCTTGTCAGCTAGCGCCTTCTGAGCACATCCCACGTGACCCGGCCGAAAAAGTCCAAAAATTCGAGCCCTAACGTCGAAATAGCCCGCCAGTTGTGAGTGCCAACTCCGGTCACACCCAAATTTTTGCCTGCACTCGAAGTTCTTGACGACGAACACCCGCCCGACTAACCACAGCCAGGAACAACCGTCAAGGTGAGATTTGAATTAATCCCCAACGCTGTCGATCAAATTGTCCCGTCGCTATTGTCGATTTTCTATGCTGACATTTTTTCCATCAAGATGGTCGCCGCAAAGAAGCACGTCCCTATCGTGAAGAAGCGTATGTCCTTCCTCCTCCCAGACGCAACCCCGACGCAAATCACCACGAATTCCCACGCCTAGAGAGAATACACCCCGGCGGCGATTGATTTACCACGCGAACTCTGTATTTGGAACGGGACGATTGACGGATGTGATTTCATGCAGGCACGAAGCTCTTCAACCGTCACCAGAGCGACCGCTTTATGCGCGTGGACCGATCATGGCGCAAGCCCAAGGGTATTGACAACCGCGTCCGCCGTCGCTTCCGTGGCACTGCGGCCATGCCCTCGGTATGTTCAGCATCTTTTTCCGAGACGGAGTTGTATCAAGAGAGGGATGAAAAGGGGATTGATGATACGATGGGAGGGTCCTTGCACGTGGGGCCATCGCTGACATGGGATTTTCGCACTTCAGATCGGTTACGGCTCCAACGCCAAGACCAAGTACATGATGCCCTCCGGCCACAAGGCCTTCCTCGTCAGCAACGTCAACGACGTCAACCTGCTGCTGATGCACAACCGCACCTACGCTGCCGAGTGCGTACCCAACCTCCCTCGACAAATGTCGAACTCGTTTTTTCTGACCATTGTGTAAACAGGATTGCCCACAACGTCTCCTCGAGAAAGCGCATCGACATCATCGCCCGCGCCAAGCAGCTCGGCGTCAAGGTCACCAACCCCAAGGCCAAGGTCACCACCGAGGTTTAAACAAAGACCCGTCGTGTTGTGTTTATGGTCGAGCGGCACTTTCTGTGGAACATCAATCATTGCGGGGTGGCGTGGGCGGCGATGGGGGCCTCGGTTCTTTCCCGCCGGTTACTTGCGTTGTGCTCTCACAATTATCCCCAGGGATACGGGGATATAAAAAATCATGGCATCGGAATAAAAACGGTTTTACTGCGATGACTTCAGGAGGGCTGCTGCTGCGGGCCTGGCACGGCAAATCGGTTTATTTGTCCCGTTGTGCTAGGAATGAATACAAAAGAAAAAAACGCAGCAAATTTCAACGACTTGAATGCTTTTCCCGGGCCCTGCGCGTTGGTCCCCAAGGGAGGTTGGTGGGCATTTTCGTGGTTAACTTTGATAATGGCGTTAGACGGCATGGAAAACAAGATTCTTACGCTAAATTCGAAAATGTCACCGCCTCCGCGGTTGGTTGTTCCATGGACTCTCTCGTCCCTAACTCGCTGTCTCGTGATACAGCTCACATAGGTTTTGATGAGGTGGGATGTTTGATTAGGAATGCCTCAGATTTGATATCAGCTGAGTTGTTTCAGCCAGTTCAATCTAGGGCAGCTCGTGTATCCCACGTGGCCGGCACGAGTCGCCTTGAGCCTGACACGAGCAGAGTGCTCTGTGAATATCGTTGTCCACGATGTCGTCGAGAGCTCCCGTTTGACAGATATCCACACTATGAGAGAAATCGCCTGCGTAAGTCTCTCACGCTCACTGTCTCGATATGCCAGAAATGATTGTTAGCCAGCTGCAAGGCAAGTCACAGATCCAACTGGTGTCAAATCGCATAGCCAATGAAATACAGATGGTATCAACTCATCATATTTATTGATCCCCTACCTAAGCAGGTAATCCACTCTTCCTCCCCATTGTCATAGCGACCAGTTGATGGCCGGCCCCAGTCGTGAAATCCCAGAAAGGACAGAAAGTCATAATAATGCTCGCTTTCCCAGTCCGAACCGCGCCAAAAAGGAAACTCCGTTGTCCATGATATTCGTGAAAGGTAGATAGTTCATCCCCTAATCGTCATCCCCGGCGAATAAAGGGTAGTAGGTAGCTGTATAGGTCGCCGCCCGCAGCAGCGGGCCGTCGTGGTTGGTTCACTGCACTGACACCCTCACACCGTGCTTATGACGTCTCTACCTGAAGCAGGTGAATCGGCCGAGACGGAAGCGCCAGGGACCGCGGCGGACGCCGTGACGGTCTGCGTGGACGCTGGTGCCGAAGTTGCGGCCGCCGATGGGCTTGGAGTAGAAGAAGGGCATGGTTGGTGATTTGATAGTTTAGGTGTTGTTGTGTGTGCTTTCTGCAATAATTGTCAGTCCAAGCTTTCAAGGGCCCGTGTGACAGAGGAAAAACCCTACTATGTGTTTTGCGTGAAGACGCTCGGTTTCCAGATGAGAGAGACTTTGTCAAGATTGTATTTGGCAGTTTGTAGACTCGGCTGGGAGAGCTGTGAACGGTGGGCAAGCCAAGAAGGGGCGGGTGAGTTATATAGCTTGGCTGGAAGCGGAGCGTGTGACGACGAGGCAGCCAACTGCAGCACCAGGACAGGGAAAGAACACGCCAGCGGTGAAATGACCGCCACAATAGCTCGCTTGCGGCCTCGAGCTCTCCCTCACCCCAAAACCTGGTGTTCGTCGTATTGCCAAGAGCTGTTGATTGGTGAGTGACGTAGAGTGGCTGAGCCAATGTGGCTGGGGAGAAGTGACGCGAGGTTGGAACAAGGTCCAGCGACTTCAGCGAATCAGAGGTCGTGCAGCGTTCAGATGATCCATTGAGACTGTGGCGGTGTTCTGGACTTTCTGTGGCTGCGGGAAGATCCATCAACTGTAACTGGTGGGGAATTCTTGGTGTTGAGGGATCAAGAGATAAGGTTACTACTAGTGTACCTTACTCAAACGTTTCCTCTTCATTGAATCCACCTCCGCACAACCTAGATTATGTCAGTGGCATCTAACGTCCGATCGAATGTGTCTTCGAGCCATTAAGAATTGCACGTGCTGTTTTTCGAGAGGAACAAGTCAACGCGTGAGATCACAACCAATACGTCAAGCTTGCGACCACGCGGAAGTGCTGGATTCTTTCTCGAGTGCTACAGCCCTTCCGGATGCATTCGTTTGATACGCGTGAAACGATTCGAGTGAGGGTGTTTTGGCACTTATTGTACGTGTGCAAAGGTGGAACTCGTGACACTGGCTTGGTAATCCCCTCGCTGCGACATCGGGCAGATGGAGTTCAAACAGGAAATATTGGACTATTGAGTTCTGGTACTGAACCTGAGCCACGGTATATGAATGTAGAAATTTACAACGGCACGAAGACATTCTCTTTCGAGATTCGAGAAATCCTTGCTTCCAAGCCGACCATAAACCTGTCCGGGGTAAACAAGTCGTTTGGACTAAGCGGTGTCGCCAGACCCAACTGGGCGACTGAGATCTCCAGAGAAGCGCTGCCTCAAACTCATCTGGGAGACAGATTCATGCAGTTGCTGCTTTCCTGATCCCGTGCTCAGGCGCTCCCGGAGACCTCGAGGCCGCTGATTACTGGCCGGCCGCATCTCATTAAGCTTACGAAAGGGCGTGTCCTTGGGGCGCGGAGACGGAACTTTAAAGTCAAGAGATCAGTCGTAGAACTTTGGAGCATCCGTTCGCTTGCGCAACGAGCGAGCTTATGATGTCAATACTCACTTCTTACTTGGCTTTCTTCGCTCATCAGCTCTCGCGGGAAACCGCTGATTGGGAGAGACACGCTGCCTGTGTGGGATATGCTTGAGTCTGCAGGCAGAGACAGATGTTTGTGGCCGAGGACTCTTTTTGGACGAATACGTGAACGTCGCCCATGCTGAAAATGCCGCGGACATACATGTCCTCCATGATAATGTCGCTGATTTCTATCTTTATGGCGTTGTGGGAGGGAATACCGATTTCTTCCATGACAAAATGGGGTTCGAATTTGCCTTGAAAGCATCCGCGGATGAAACGGCCCAAGGCCTTCATCTTTTCGTGAGAATTAGAAAACCTGCAGAGAATTCGTCCGTGTTCGTGGGAGGGGGTATTAGTCGTGCCATAGAGAGCAAGGTGCACCAAGAATGGACTGACTAACCTGAGCAGTGAAAAGTGTCCCCGTACGATCTTACGGTTCCAGGATCCTTCTCGAAAAAGAAAGAGCTTGCGACAAGTTTGTGGGCAATCTCCGTCATGGCGTTCTAATTGAGGTTCGTATACTCCTCCGTCTCTAAGATCAGGCGACTCAGCTCGTTGACTTCGTCTAGACGAGGAACCTTGGAAAGAGTTGGGTTGACACGAATATACCGTCTGTCCTTGCCTATGGGATGGTTCGATTGCGACCCGATGTCCGTTAAGAACTCTTCCCATATTGCATTACATGACAGGAGACGTTCGAACCGACCTGCAACGATGCTGCCAAGCTGCACAGGCAGGAAGGCTTTCTTGGGTTTGTAGCTAGTCTCATGATACTTAGAGAAGTCTGGGTCGTGGCGAGGGGACTGAGCAGGATTCTGAGGCCTGGTCATTCCAGTTCCAATGGATAACAGGATGTCTGGTGCAGTATGCGCGACGTCGGTCCAGATCATACGTCTCTCGTGGTGCGCCACGGCCACGGGGCAGTTTTGATACGAAGCACCGTCGATATAACCACTCTTTTCGTTGTCCTTCGTGAACGTCTTAAAGAATGGCGGCGCCGCCGAGGTTGCTCGCGCCCTAAGTTTATGTTAGTACTTCCCAGCAGGTGATTCTCGGAACCAAAATGGCATCTCACGCTTGCCAGACTTTGAACTCTCTTTCTGGACGATTGGATCGGACGAACCGATAAGGTAAGACTACGAGGTCAGTTACGGATCAAACGAATAAGGGGAAAGAAGATGCCACCTACCACCTTCGGCCATCTCAGCTCTGTTGTAGTTTGTGAGAATGACAGAATGCTGCTCAATAGAGGTCGTTGAGGTAACTGCAACCTTGGCGACAGCCCTACGCTGATCGGTCACCCCACCGAAAAGCGGTCTGCACATGCTGCCATGATTCACAACGGAAAGCTTCTCTAAGAAAGGGATACCCGCGAGTTCTCGAGGCTTGAAAGCTTCAGAGCAAAGCTCTTCAAATTCGTCGATGCACTCGTCGACGGTCCAATTATTCGCGCTGAGACCGAGCGCGACAATACCCCCGGTGCTAGGTCGAGTGAACATCAGAACAGGCCATGAACAGTGCGATGCGAGTGAAGCTTCTGATCGAACGAACCTGGTGCCAACAATAAGATCAAAAAAGTCCTGAATTCGAAGACTCAAGCCTAGCATTCCTTCCAACGCCTTGAGAACATAGAGTTCGACGATTCCGCGTATTCCACCCCTGACATTCAAATTAGCCATGAAGACTTTCAACATTTTCGAGGCATCCTACCCGTCGAGACACAGAACACGAACACCTGCGTAGGGCGGCTTGATTGAAATGATCCACGGATCACTAAGTAGTTCTGCGGGGTGGAGGGGACACTGTGATATCTCAATCGACGTCCAAGAGGTCTTGATCCCATAGAACTCAGTGCACGGCCGGCAGAGAACGTGCCCGCATGGCAGGGGATGTTCAGGAAACTCTCTCAGGCAAGAGAAACAGGTTGAATGACTAATAAATTCAGACACGTTACCCATGGAGGAATAGAACTCGTCAAGCTGCTGCTTGTGAAGCTGAAGCGCGATCTTGTTCTCCGACTGGCCCTTCGAAGCAAGACGGCTGTTGTCAAATCTGTTCTGCAAATGATCGAGATGACTTTGAATCAGGCTCATCCACAGGTCTTCAAAGTCTGAGCTGACGTCCGATACATAGGTTCCCTTTAGGAAGATCTTGCTGCGCTCGTTCTGATGTCCCTTTTCGCCATGCCCCAATTTGACATTGCAGCAACGACCATATTTGGTGCTGTAATAGCTGCATGGAGCATACACATTGGTGAACTCGGTGAGCGCAAATTAACAGAACTTTTTATAGGTCTCTTTAAGCAGCTGAACAGAGGTACCTGCGTTGTCGTCGTCAGCGTTTGAAATGAAGATCGATGCTCAGGAAGAGGGGCCGAAGATACCCAGAAGGTTCTGTCGAACAGAGTCAAGCATGATGCAAGAAGAAATCATGGGAACCATCTTCTGAAAGATTCTTTCGGTGGCCATCTGCTGCTGAGCCTCTTCGCTGGAGTCTTGGCCAATAGAAATGGCCAGGTCCAAGATATTGCCGCCGAAGTCTTGGGGAATAGGGTTATGCTTAAGAGCCTCTTTGATGAAGTCGAATGGGGTATCCAGGTCGCGAGCGAAGTGATCAAACGCGGCGCCCAAGTAAATTTGCAACTTGTCGGCGTTGGATAGCATTCGAAGTTCGCATTTGGTTGACATTGATCTCTGGCATAAATTCTTAATCAAATTGAACAATTTTTCCATCTGATCGTTGATGAGCATGTATCGACCCCGTCAAGGGATTCGAATAACCGAGATCGATGCATAATAACAGCGCAGAAGGTCCTCGGTCGTGTGAATGTCTCTGCCCTTCTTTCGCCAATGCTTGGCTTGATCCTCGAAACGTGGATCTCGGCAAATGGCATCGCTGATGTCAGCCAAAAGATGCCTAGTAGCGTCAGCTACATCCCATTCATCTTCGTTATCGACTTTGTCAGTCGCATTAAGGATAATGATTGCATGTGGAAGTGCCGGCTGGTTCAGCGATTTATCGATCGAGGCAGATCCCCACTCCAAGAGCTTGTCTAGGACGGTGGACTCGAACGCCTTGCAAACATTAGACAGACACTCGACGTTAATCACGTACAAATGACTCATGCATACCTGGGATTCCTCATAACAAATATCACCACGTCTGAGAACGTGTAGAGAAGTCTAGGGTAGAGTTGCATGATGGCATACTCTCTCTTCTTCTTCTTGGGCGTGTCCGCCCACAAGATGTCTCGTTGAGAAGCGTGACGAGATTTATGCAGCTTCCTCCTCACGAATGATTCTGCAACAACTGACGGCCTGCTGCGAGAAGCTGTTATTTGCGGCTTTCCAAGAACGCCTTTGGTCATCGCATTGCCTTTGTCGCTGAGGACCTGAAATCCCAAGGCCTGGTCCTCTCTCTCTCTTCGATATTGCAACCCTATAGGAAGCGCCTCACCGCCATCCAAGCCTTCGCAATCGGCATAGAGAACCGGTTCCTCTGTATGGTATGTTTGTGGATCAGCATAGAGATGTACGTCTCCGGTGGTTGCCAAACGGTCGTTGTTGGATGAGGTCACTGGTGACGGGTACTTCACCCCCTGATCCTTCATGTTCAGCCGATCGATGAGCATTTTGATCAATGTGCTTTTCCCCGCGCCTGGTTTCTGTTATTACGCTGGACACACTTGTCTGGGGCGACGTGGTCTCTCACCTGTCTGTCCAATGAATGTAACCAGCTGGGGATAACGGCCCTCGGGCTCATAAACTTGATTGTCGCCCATCAGAGTAGCGAACCGACCGTGGTCTTGGAACACAGGTTGGCTCGCATTGTTCCGGCTAACACTGAACCAGGTTGTGTCGTAATCTTTCCTGAATTCGTCTTCATGGTCACTTGGTGTCCGCGTCGGTTCAAGAATGTCCCGCAGCGTCTGCAATACCCGAGGGATGGACTTCTCGTGAGGGCGACCATCATAGCCAACAGCTCCGTCGACGTGGAGTGGCCATTTAGACCAGCATTCGTTGCAGAATGCAAAGTTATTGCATTGGATGCATTTGAATAGCTGCCTGGTCGAGGATGTGCAGGTGTAGCAACTATTGTCCGGGCCGTTGCTGGTGGGAGTAGACATCATCGTTGCGTCGAAGGTAAATCTGAAAAGCGTCGAGCAAAGCACATATCGTACTGAAGCACAATATTCACCAATGGGCCAGCAACCTTAATTTAAACCAAGTCTCTCAATGTAACAAGCTAGTCCTTCAGCCTGCTTCGATTTGCGGATTCATGCAAATGCACTTCTTCTTGGAGTGCTCATAACTTCAAGTCGAAACTTGAGCTGCGCATCCGAATTTGAGTGTGGTAGAATTCTATAGAGCCTGCCTCAGAGGATCTTATCACTGCCCAATCGTAGTGTTCCAAACTCATCACGTTGTCGTTGGTGCAAACTAATCCCAGTCTGGCCGTGATGACTGCATATGTGCTTCTCTCGACCACGTCCTGTCGCAGTCATTCCTGCTGATAGCTAAGTCGAGTCTAGAACGGCATCCTCTGGAAAAATGTACGCGAGAACCGAATCTCTTCTGGGCTACGTACCTTAGTGGGAATGGACCGAACGCAATTCAAGTTGCACAGTCACACCCATTCTGTATATTTGTGTGGGAGAAAATACACATCTCGTGCGAATGGAGGTGTCCGTATGAAAAGTCCAGGCGCTTGGCGCATTTGTGATTTAGCCGCTCGAGAAGTACATTCCATTTTCGTCCACAGCCTGCTTGAACCATCCATATTTGCCAGCTGCGCCTGATTACTCCCTGCCGTGAAAAGGGGTAGTCCGAGCGGACTAAGTTCGGCAGCGTCCTATAACTCAATCATTCAGCCATTCGGAGAGGGAGAAGTGGCTACCATTTGATCAATTTTTCGTTCGCTGACCATTGATTAGGATGGCGAACATGAAGATGAGCGGAGCGAACACATGAGCAAACGGAGCCGACGTACAGTGGACGTTCGGAAAGGATCGCTCGAATTGAAAAGGCCTACAAACAGATTATCCAAGTGTACATTGACAGACGGGAAGCATCAAAAAGCCCAAAATATTCATACAAGGCTGTGTTCAGAGATTTCTTTTGCTGTGTCTAATCAGTCACCTGCCACTTCCCCTTTTTCTCTCTGTCTCGAGGCTTGAGAAGGACGACGTGTGTTGTCGGCTTGAGCTATATGATGTTTATCCCACGGTAGCAAGAGAGAAATGATTAGATGCTCTTTCCTACTCGCCTGATACTTGCAGTTTAGCCAAAAGGCACCTCGGAGGGGGCCTAGAATCCTTCCTGGGGCCAATAACCTCCGAACCTTGAACTGTCCAACAATCGTGCTGAAAGAATTGTGGTAAGTACTGGTGAATCGATTTGATTAATGGCCTTTGAAGAGCTGATGTGAGACACAGACCAAAATCTAATGGACGAATTTTGGAGAAATAGTCATGACCTGCGTTTCAGCGACAACCAACTGACTCTGTTTGTCTCACTTTTAACTCATTTACGCGCTCTTACTCGACCTCCTCAAAGCCTTTGTAAACTGCTCGACAAAATCAAAACAGTCCGCAAAAGTATTATACAACGGTGCGGGCGCAACCCTCACAACATTAGGCTTCCTCTCATCAATAATAACACCCTCCTCCTCGAAATACTCCATCACTCCATCCAACAGCCCATCCGCAAGCATCAAGCTCAGCTGCGCGCCTCTCTGCTCCGGGCTCCGCGGCGTGATGATCCTGAACAGACCCCTGACGTCCTCGCCCGCCCCGTCCAGCAGTTCCTCGAGATACGCCGTCAGCCTCAACGACTTCTCCCTCAATGGTCCCACCCCGCCCGCCATCTCAAACACCTCGAGGGACGCGCAGAGGCTGGTGATGTCCAGCACGCTGGGGTTGCTCAGCTGGAACCCGGCGGCCCCTGCGGCCGGGTGGAACTTTGTCGCCATCACGAAGCGCGAGGCCTTGTCGTTGCCCCACCACCCGGCCAACCGGTTCACGTACCCCCGCGCCGATTCCGCGTCCCCGACGGAGGTTGTCACGCGCGAGTGGCGGTCGTGGACGAAGGCGCCGCCGATGCATCCCGGGCCGCCGTTGAGGTACTTGTAGGTGCACCAGGCCGCGGCGTCAACGTCCCAGTCGTGGAGGCGCAGAGGCACGTTGCCGACGGCGTGGGCGAGGTCCCAGATGACGAAGATGGAGTGCTTGCGGGCGAAGGCAGTGATGGTAGGGATGTCGAGGAGCTGGCCCGTGTAGTACTGGATCCCGGGGAGGAGGAGGAGAGCGGTGTCGGAGGCGTGGGCGGCGACGACGGAGAGGATGTGTTCTGTGCTGAGAGTGCTGTCCTTGGCTGCATCCTGGGGCTCGATGCAGATCATGGAGGTCTCTGGGGAGAGTTCATGGTGTCTGATCTGAGTCTCGACGACGAACTACGACAATGTCAGGCGTCTGTCTTTCTTAAGCCGTGAGGGGGCGATAATCTTACGTGGTCACTGGGAAAGGCCTTGCTCTCCAAGATGATCTTGTGCCGGCCGTCCTTCAGCGGCTTATAGAAGGCTGACATCAGCAGGTGAAGATTGGCCGTCAGAGTCTGCATCACGGCGACCTCAGACGGTTCGGCGCCGACGATGGGCGCCATCATCTTGGACGCCTTGGCGTCCACGTCGAGCCACGTCGGCAGAGGCGAGTCGTCCAGCGGCTTGAAGTGTCCCTGGACACCCTGTGTTGCCCATGTTGAGAGGTACTGCTTTATCCTCTCGGACGTCCGCTTGGGCTGCAGACCAAGGGAGTTGCCGCAGAGATAGGTGCATTTTTGCTGATCCCGACTTGTGCCGTCGGCTATAGGGTCACGATGTTAGCTTGACGGAGTCTTGTGAGACCGCGCAGGAGGAGCCTGGGGGCCTTTGAGTCTCATGAATGGGATGGTCCTATTTCCTGACCTTGAGGCTTCTGTGCGAGGGTCCTGCTAGTGACCTCCTGCTTTGTTGGGATGACGAATTCCTCGCGCGTGTGCCTCAGGGCGTTCTTCTGGTCCAGGGACTCAGCGTAGCATCTGCCGTTGGTATCCATGTCTGGAAGGTTACCTTATGTTGTGGGTTCAGCCAAACTGACTAAACAACGTCCCGCGCAACGGGACCGTTTTCTTAGCTCTTTGGGCGTTGGAGAAGTGACTGGAAGAAAGTCACGGACCGGGGGAAGGGCGGGGTGGCGGGCGAGATGTTAGATGAATTGCGAAGTTGGACGAAGCGGAAAGAATGGTCCTTGGCTTGTATGAGGATCCTTGAATCGAAACGGGCCCCAGAAAGTGAGCAAGCAGCTAGCATTTGGTAAGTAAGGAAGCGCTACCTTGGTTCGAATCGAGTCGAGTTTGGGGAAAGATGAAGTCATCATGCACCCGCAGAGAACCCCAAGAGAAGATTATTCCCGCGGCGTGCGGCCGCACAGTCCAATGAGGGAGGGGTTCGCGCTGCCGTGGGGCGCCGCGGGGCACACGCCAGGTACCTGTGAACATAACATGCTGCTGCTGGCCTGGACGGAGTTCACTCGAGTCTCCTCCCGTCCTGTCGCCACTCAATGGCAAGCAAGAAAGCAGACAGTGTATGCTCGGTGGATGATGGAGGGAGTGGGCGAATGCTTGATGCTGACCATTGAGAGCGAAGAACTGTCACCTGTACCACCAGAGAGTTGGAGAGGGATGGAAGGCACTGTGAGTGTTCGAGGCCCTCTTTTTTCTCCAAAAAAATCTTGCCGAGTTAGAAATCCAACTGAGAATGAGGAATCCGCAATCCATGTCGTTGAATTTGGCTCATGAGTCTCTGTACTTTCAAGCTGTCAATCAGTACTTCGACCTTGCTCAGGTGTACTTGTGTCCCCCTTACAACCCTCGTCATCATTTCTAGTTATTTCCCAAACCGCAAAACTCGCATCTTGATAGGAGGAGAGAAAAAAAAGTTTTTCTTTCCGTCAGCTTCAAATAACGTGCTCGAGCTAAAAGTCTCGAATTACGAAATATGGGAGTTTTCATTACCCCCTCGAAACCCCAATATTACCCCCTCATTACCCCATAACTGGGCACATGCGGGGATGGCTGACTCGTCTCTTGGCTGAGCAGCCACAAGTTTGGGGCACGGGGAGACGAGTTGCCATGATTTAATGGAGCCTGGAAGTGCGCGGCGCCGGTCCAGTTCAGGTACAAAAAATGGTGATGGCGGGGTTGAAGGGAAGGTACCTGAAGCCATTAGAGTCACTCGCGAGAAGAAAAAAAGGAGAGAGGGGAGGGATGACATGCATGAGGATGGCTGGGGTGCGCTTCTCAGACGATTGTAGCTTCGGGATGGGGGCGGCCGCCTGACCGACGAGTCCGCTCCCGGCATGTTCGGGCGATCACGGTCTGCCGGCAAGGAGATTCTGGGGAAAAACCGCCCTTCCGGGGCGGCACGGCATTCCTCTCACACCGGCCGGGCTGACCTGCAGATCCTGAAGCACTAGAGCCCATAACGTGCCGTTTCGAGATGGGTCCGGCTTCGACCAGGCTTTTACGTATCATTATCAACGTGAATCACACAAATAAGGCAGTCTCAAACAACGAAAGCTACGTACATCGCGTTAGCCCGTCGTATACGTCGGGATAACAATCACGTCTTATCGACGGTGCTGTGTTGCTGCAACATCGGAGCGTAGGGTAGGGGGGAAGGCTTTCCCGACCCGGATGATCTGCACTCTTGGTTCCTAGTCTCATGCACCTGCCGGGGGGATGGGTGGGTGAGTGAGAGACTGCTACCCAGCCAAGGGCGTTTCTTGACGCCATCGTCGCAGAAATTTGGCCCGCTTGGCTGGGCTTTTTTGGTCTCTGACCACAAGGGAGCAGTCTCGTAGGCATGCGAAAAAAAGGAAAACATGTTGCATCTTGGACGTGAAATTTCCGACGTCAGAGATTAGTGGGAGAAAAGGCAGAAGTGACTTGACGTTGGGACAGTCTCGGGTGGAGACCATGAACAAGACAAGAGGCTCTGCTTGGATGCTGATTACTCAATGTTTCCCGGGGTGACAAGGTGTGGAAGCGAGCGTCGAACAAGCGGAAGAGTTCCTGAGTTACCTCAAGTTGAGTCGACTTGAGTTGAGGAAGAAACAACAGAGTGGCTTAGTTGGGGAGGCCTCCCCGTGACCAAGGGACATTTGGCGAGAAAAGCGTGAATGGTCTTCTGAGTTACTCGATTTGGACAAGCCATTTTCAATGTTTGCGTCTCGCAATTGCCGTGCAAGAAACTGGTCTCGGGTACATACCTAGGGTCTTGAAAATGAGCAACGTATCACAGTATCGTTCCGTATCGGAACTGACGCGGCAGATACGCCCGTCGAGATGCAGAGTAGAAGAGAAGACGCCCCTCCTCATGTCAATGTCAAGGAAATGGAGTAAATCCATGGAGGGAATCAATTCGGACTCTGTGTGGATTTTTGATGCCGCAATTCCTGCAACAATTTTGCAACTCCCCGACCAAAACCCGCTGCAGGGGAGGGTAGGACACTTGTGTCAACGAAGACATGATGAATTTTTTTTTCCCTCTCGTTTGGTTTCTTTGAGTCCCTGCTGACAAAGATGGTGTATCCCTCCCCCTGGACTAATAGACCCGGACCCGGACTCAAAACTCTTGTTTGTCTCTCAGCGTAACCCGTGGCTGGAATGGTGCCATGGGTTACGAACCTGGACGGCCAAGGAAATTACTTTGGAGGCATCGTGACCTTTCGCAAGCTCGTTCC
Organism: Colletotrichum sansevieriae; assembly: GCA_026260285.1. NCBI lineage: Eukaryota > Fungi > Ascomycota > Sordariomycetes > Glomerellales > Glomerellaceae > Colletotrichum > Colletotrichum sansevieriae. The sequence continues at coordinate 64,625 of JAOQIF010000447.1, forward strand.
GCGCCCCCCTCCAAGCCTCCCGGCTCGCAGGGGAGAAAGAAGTCTGTGAGAAGAATGGAACAAGTGACGATCTGAGTTTTCTCTGGCCCCCTTGTGGCGGTGCAGGGGTTCTACTGGGGATCCAGCCCGTTACTGCATTCGGAGGAGCTGCTGGGGTAAATTAGCAGCAGATACCGGAGGAGGTGGTGGCGGCGGCGGCGAGCGAGCAGGTGACTGTAGGCAAAGGTACGCCGCAAGGGCCGACCCACACAGCTCAAAAACTCTAGAACCGGGACAAACTTGAAGGTCGGTCGGCTAGGTCGATCAGGTACGGTGAAGCGAGAAAGCTATCACGGGTCACGGATCAACCACCAGCCCCAAACGTTCGAAACGGGACATCAAGCGAACGTTGTCTTCTCCATTCCAGACAATGTGTGGGTAATGCGGACAGGAGGACACTTAACATAGTAGTAGTGTCAAGTAAGGGGACAAGCCATCACGCCGCGCACTTATTGTGCTTAATGTGCCATTGTGAGCAAGCAAATCGCGTTCTGCTGATAATCAAACAGAGTTGGACGGACTGGGGCCCCCATTCCAACCTACTAACCACTAATTACTAACATCAACATCAACATCCACCGGTAATTAGCACGCTAGCCGGCAGGTGATGGCGGCGGCGGCGATACTCATCAGCAGCGATGTTCGTGGGAACTAATTACTTTTTTATTTGAATATATTTTTTGGACGAAACAAAAGGCTTTGCCGGACCGCGTGATGAGGGGTCGGACACCGGCACTGTCTTACAATGGCTTTTCCATTTGGTAATGGCGACGCGGGCTCGCGGGGACCTCGATGGTCGGGGCCCTGGCCGGCTTGGGCCAGACGGACGACGTGGACTTGGCCAGAACTATGTGCTGTGTACTACAGAATTTCATTTCATGGAAGTTTGGGGGAATGAGTGAGACTTTGTCGAGGAGAGTTCGGGAAAGACATGTCATGGGATATCAGAGAAGAAGTCTTGGGCCGGCAGGGAAGAATTGTCTGAAGTAAGTAGGTGAGCCAAGACTGGGGAAGACCCAGGAAGATCGAAAAAAATAAACAAAAGGACATGCGGACTTTTTTTTGGCATGGATCCATGCCGCCGTCGTACCCCCAGGCTTAGGCTTTTCCTGCCATCCCAGAGATTTCCCCAATGAGGCCAAGTCGGTCTGTCCCGTGGCCACCTTGAAGCTGCACGATCAAGTAATCTGGGGGTAATGGAAACTGGCATCCTCGCGCAGTGCGCTTCGCGGCCAGCTAGCTCCCCAACGCCCCCTTTGGTACACCACGCCGGTACGCAGTTTGGCAACGCCACTTCCGCCATGGTTTAGGCGGGGTATCGTGGGGTCAGCCGCCGCGCTCCCGGGCCACTCGGCGGGCAGGGCAGGGCAGGGCAGGGCCATCCCCAACATGTGCCTTCTCTTGATCCTTTGAATTCTTCCCGGAATCTTGACCGAGTTTGCTGATACGTAGTCTGCATTTTGCTCTCCGCCGTTGGGGCTGGGCAATTTGGGGTCATGCGATGCCCGCAACCTGGGGTAAGGTGGGCAAAAAGGGGTCTCGGATTTGCATGTTGTGAGGTGTCTCGCCGTTGGGTACGATTGGGAGAAACTGGGGATTCCGGCCCCAGACGCACACTGATGGAAACAACATTAGGGACGAACACGACTCTATTATCAAGGATGTTGCAGAGGCCATTGAGCCGTGTGAATAGGTGAGTTGTGGTCTCTGTCGCGACTTGGAGTGTGACGAGTAAGAAAGTACTAGCATTTTCTGAACTTGCTATCCATATGTGATACTTACGTACTTGCAAATACGGTTGATAACGCTTCTAGTGCCTTTCGCCACCCATGTTCAGCCACATGTGATTTAATAACGCTTCTTTCCTTTTTATGTTAACAACTTTTAATTACAATGGAGACGAGACGAGACCGTCAATCTGCCGGGGCGCTGAGGGCCCCGGTATCATGGTAGTATTACTGGGGACGATATTCAGGGCTGGACCGGCGTTGACGAGCGGGCGTTTTGAGCTGCAACACGAAAGAGGCGGTAAAAAGATGCCGACACGGGGCACAAGTACTCGAGACCTCGGGACTGGGTCCGTAACGCGCGCCAAAAGACTGCGTCACTCAAAGGCATCTGGGATATTGATTGCAGGTATAGAGGTACCGGCGCACTCTGTCACCGGTTTTCTTCGTTGTTCGTGACAGATAAAAGAAAAAAAAAATCACAGGGAGCCCGGTCTGTGAATTGAGTTCCATTGCGACAGATGAAAAGGGCAACTCGATAAACCTGAGGAACGGGTTTAGGCATTCCCTTACGGTGATTGTTCGAGTACGTACCATTTCGTCTGGAAAAGGCATGTTTTCTTTTGAGCATTTGTATCCGTAAGGGAACATCGAACGGCGCTACCTGTGCCGAGTTTTCGGAGGCATTTGATAAGGGACGATGATTACGAAGAGGGCAGCGGGCGATAGCCGGGTACGCACAGGAATCCAGTTAATTCTGGCCACGGGAACGAGGGGTTGCGAAAACCGCGGAGAAGCCGGCTAGCCGGACCGTGCAGTTAGACCGATTACGAGTTGGCCTCGATCAAGAGACGAAGATGTTGAGTTGAGAGGCTCTCTGTGGTGTAATGGTAAGTGTCTCTGTGTCTTGTGCGCGTTTTTGTCTTCCATTGTCTTGTTGAAGGCGGTCCAAACCGGCGTCTGAATGGGTTGGGGCTGGGTGAGGGCTGGATCTGCCGCTGACATCTGGATCTACAATTAACCTCAATCGGTCTCTTCCCATCGGCCCGGCTAAGGTAGGTAGACAGGCTGTTTGCTGGCAGCGCTTACCCTAGCCAACTCCCACATGCTGTGCAAAAATCAAAACAAACTGTGTGGGGAGAAGAGCCTCGAATAGCCGTCACTGACGAGCGATGACAGGCACGTATAAGACGGTACATGAATCGATACCTGGTTTCTGAAAAGATCTACTTGGACACTCGTCGCAGTTACCGAGAAAACCCAAGTACCGGGTACGTACTTCAAGCTTGGCAGCGTGGAACTCGCAGTGGAGGTTTGGGCCCTAGGTAGTTCCTTGGTGTCCTCCCATTGGCGCATGTGATGTGCCCCATGTGGCAGCTCCCAGGCCTCACTTGCCTCACCAAAGGCTCAGGTACGGCGGAGCGACAGGCAGGCACCTTACCAAGCTGGAGTGGGACTCACCTTCAACTTTTGAGGGAAAAAAAAAAATACCACAGAGACTTTTCCCCTCTGAGCCAATTACACTGGCTAAATGGTCCTGATGCCTACCCGACACAGCTTAAATCATTTCTATTTGGTAATAGTTCGCCATTTGTGCTGCAGGTGAAGTCATGATCGTGATCCAAGTCTGTCAGCAAAGGAGCCATGGAAGCTCACGAAGCTGCAAGGATGCAGTAAACTTGCTTCCCCTGAGGGGGCAGAAATGCACGAGAACCATTGCAATTTTTTTCGTCTTCCCTCCAATTTTTCTGGAAAGTCACCTGGCTTGGTATGGGGTGGAGAAGTAAGGAACGGCATTGCATAGCATTGCTAGACGGACAACACGTATACACATACACACACGCAAGTAGTCGTTGAGTCTAGGTTGTTCTTCAAATCTTCCCAAGTATAAAGCTTACAAGCGGCCCGGTTAGATCGTGAAGCCAGAGCCCCCTGATTGACTAGTCTTGCTTTTTCCCTCTCCAAAGCCATCTCCGTTTCCCTCGAGCAAATCATCTTCAGCTCACAGCCTCAGCTTCAGGTGTCTCTGCATCACCAGCAGGTTGCCTCATCGGTTTCTTTTTTTTTACTTTTCGCTGTTTTGGCTGCTATTACTCTCTTACTCTCTTACTCACACCTACCTACCTACCTACCTACGTTATCTTAGTTGGTCATTCTCCTTTGCCAACTGGTCTCTGACCTTTGCGCCAACCAAACTCACCTTGGCCCTCCTTATCTAGCATCTCACACACCACCACATTCCTCGTCCCGTTACCTAACACCCCTCCGGACGCTCTTCCTGGTCTGCCCTGACGACGCCTTTATTCTCTCGTCAGCCCGTCAACCAATAGTAACCGTCTTGGCTCTGTCTCCCCCTTCCCTCGCCTTACCTCTCAGTCCGTCCACCAAGCGTTACAGCCCTGTAGCCACAGCTTGTCCGCCCGCCGCTGCTATTTTCAGCTGAACGCGGTCCAGCAAGATACGGAGCAGGTGGCCCAGTTGCAACCTAGCTTCAGGGTCCTTATCTCTCCACGCGTGCCCCCCCGGCGTCGCCACATCAAG
>JAOQIF010000448.1:0-68753 GCA_026260285.1 Colletotrichum sansevieriae
CCCTACCCTGCCCGTACTTGCCCTTTTCGCTCTAGACTCGCGCAAGTGCCTCGCCTAGTAATTATCAGCCAATCAGAACCCTTAAAAAGCCTCCCCTTAGGTGTAGGCCTATTAACCCAATGCGGAAAGAATTCAATTTTGACCCAGTGCGTCCTGCAGGCTGCCGTAGTATGCCTTGGCCGGAAGTGGAAGTGCCAGGGAAGGTGCACACAATCTTTCTTCCCTTCCACCCATGCAACACCCACCCCCCTCTGACCCTGACAGTTTGTGTGGGTGGGTGCCCTCAATACCACCTTGCTGTACCTTAATGACCTCTTAGTCACTTAGTAACCTTTATGTTAGAAAAAAACGGGGTCTTTTCCACGCCGAATGATCTTGCTTCGGTCTGCTGGCCCCCCCCCCCCCCCAAAGTAGAATCGTGCACATCTCATCTTCATATCACCTTCAACATCCGTTACCGTGCCTGTCCTTGTCTGGCTCTGCCTAGCTGCCGTACCTACGTAGTTGGCCGTTGCATTTGGGGCCATGGGGATATTGGAAGGAATGGCGGGTTACATTCGGACGGCGTGCCTATTCTGTCGGTGGCCTGGACAGAAGAATTCTTCGTGTGGTGGTTCATAAGGTAGTTCGTCCCGTCCTACAGCTCGCTCTCCTTCGCCTTGCCATATCCATCCAGTCCTACCGACCCCAGCCCGGCCCAGTTCAGCTTCTCAGGTACTATTCTGTCCTAGATATTACTGGATCACTCCGCATGAGAATCAGCAGGGCAGTCTGAGCAGTTCGTGTAATTGTCCAGTCAGCTTCTTTCCTGGCCATCTTGGATGTCAGTTACGCCCCCGGCTCCTCGCAGCATCTTGGGCCTGACCGGCCAGTCTTGTTCCCACTGGCCTCGCCACATCCGACACAACGCTCAAAGCCCCCATTTCGTGAAGAGAACATCGGCCCTCCGACCCCGACTTTGGAGATAACCCCGGTTAGAAAAGACATGTCGCGCCTCGTATGCATCATCTTTTAGCTTGCATAGTTCAGTTTGGTGTCAGCCGTTACCCTAAGCCTCAGAGCAATGAGTTGCACTGCGCAAAGTACCCGTGGAAGCACAGCAATCCGCATGTCTCAGTATTTAGGTCCGGGTAGGGTAGTATTGCTTGGCTCGTCTCGCATGTCTGCCCTACCGTGACGAGACGGAGGCGTGTGAATTCTGACAGCCATGGCGTAGCGTATCTGCACCGGATTGGTGCGGCCAGCTTTCAGTGCCACCGTGTTGGTTGACTTAGATTGTCGACCGGTTGTTCTTAAGAAGCTCTTTGCACGAGCTCGGTCCTTCCGACACTCCTCTTTCGTTCCCATTTTCGTTCGTATCTGGGTTTGTTTTTCCATGTCCGTTTCTCTGCGGGCCAAGAAAACAACACAACCCCTGCGCAGCCCTGAGCTCATCGTCAATATTCAGTCGCTTCTCTGCTTGCTTCATCATGGAAACTGCAGTTGGGTTGGGTTTTGGGGGGGGGGGGGGGGGGGGGGGGGGGGTTTTTTTAAAAAAAAAAAAAAAAAAAAAAAAAAAAGGAAGGCCTGCGCTGTCCCCTTGGTCCTCTTCATCGCTTGTCGCGCGTACGTATGCGCCTTGCATAGCCGGCCTGCCGTGGCCTCTGCTTATTAACGCCGTGGCCTCTGCTCATTAACGCCGTGAATGCGGTCGTCACATGACGCAACCTGCATGCTGGGTCAGACGAAAATCGTACTGTCCATGCGTCAACCGCTAGCTTTCCAGGCAAACGCTCCAGCGGCTGCCGTTTCCTCGCGCCTGTGACTTGCAGCCTTTTGAAGTCATCGCCACTGAGGAAGAAGTTGATCTCCTTTGGTTGCCTTGTCGTTTGTGCTTGGCTGTGTGCGTGTGTACTGCTTCGCTCTGGATTTACATGTAGGGTCTTTTGGTTGGGGCTGACTCTCCCTGGCCGAATGCCGTTGGCCGTAAATGCGGGAGCATGCTTCTTGCAAGCGGACCGTTCCCGCTCTCTCACTGCCGGCGCATGATGTTTTCTGACAGGTAGCACCAAGCCCACAGCCTCCCGAAGAGACTTTGGCCGCCTTTTCTTCGTGACTGCCGCCTCAGCCCCCATTCTTCAAGCGGCGTGTTTGGGGTCTGGATCCTGTGCGGCCCGATGCGATTAGCCGCTCGACAACGCAGTCATCCTCATCCTCTGACTACTGCGGGAACCAGCCCCTGACTATGCCTTGAAACAAGATAGGTGAAGCGTATGGGGTTAACGTTGAAGGAATTGGATTAGCTTCGCCAGCGCAAAGACCTATGAACAAAGGTAATCTCGATGGGGACCATCCTCAGTCGTAGAGTCTCAAGGCCGCCCGGTTAATCTATGAAATGAAAGAGCATTTGGTATGCCTGTGACTGAAAACCACTCCGAAGCTGTAGAAACCATCAGGCCGCCTTAAAAGACCGGTAACATAGCGAACAAAATGACCACAGCCAGAACCCGCTTCATATGTTTCGTTGCCATCGCTACAGTCGCCTGATCGTTAAAGAATAGAAAGATGGAGAATGAGTGGTGGGCACTGGCTGCTTATCTCAAGAGAGTGCCAATGTCAAAGTTTCTGCTTCTTCTCCTTGCGCCATGGTCTGGGAATCGGGTTCCTTTTTTTTTAGGTAGATATCAGCTTCCCGTTCTTGAAATATAGCAATGGTAATTTCAGAACTAACCTACGCGTTCCCGTTTTTCTGGCACGTAGGACAGGAGCCGGGATGCGTCATGGGCACCTCCGTCGGTTGACATGCCGGCCTGGAAGAACACGGGACCTGTGAAGTACGGACCGAGTGAGAGCACTCCGTGTAGTACTGTGTGTACGTCTTGCACATTTTGAAGGCGTGTTTCGTATGCTGTGAAAGTGCCCGGCTAAAGTCGGCGAATATGACTGTCCTCAGTGCAAATACAGCGAAGATATCGGCTGGGCGAGCTTCTGCAATGCCTCGACTGAAGACTAATTCGTGTTCCTTGAAGAAGAAAATAGAGAAGTGCTTCAAGTGGTGGCGTACGTGTCGGGAATATCCGGTGTGTTGAAGTGCGTATTTGCGTTGTCTCTGAGGTTGCTGATATTGTCTTGGTTGTCTCTGCTCATTGAAGAGATGAAGTCTAAGAAGGAGGGGATCTTGTCTGTCTTATACTTGTTCGTGACACAAGCCCAAGCTTGCAATTATTGGCTCGAGATTGGTGTTCGAGAAAGGTGGGCTGACTTACTCCCCATCGTCAATACGGCCAACCATACAAAGTGACGAGAGCCAGTGAAAAGGTATCACACCGTGGATGCCAAATGAATATAGAAGGAGTTTGGTTGTTGGTTGTTTGCCAATTTACACGCGATACTCGCGTTGGTAAGGCCGCGGCGAGATATTGGTGCGTCAATAGTTTTGCGATCTTGCCGCAGGCAGGGCTGCAAGCAGGTGGAGGGATATAATGTTGAAGTCGCAGCGGGATATGACAGCCAGTTTGTACCTTGAAAGTCGAGGTACCTGAGAGAGAAGTTGGCTGCGGATGCAGAGCGGGCAGATGGTTGATTTGTTCCGCCCCTTGATATGCGGGAGGCGGTCGGGAGACGCGGTCGTCCTGTGGGGTCGAATTAACGGTCTTGGAGAACCGAACCCAACCCAACCCATGCAAGCCATCCAAGTCACGCCGGTGCGTCTCCCTTGAAAATCCAGGAGATGTGGTATGTTCCTCAGCCTTGCACGACGGCCAGTTGTTGTTATTGCTCTTGAAATCATTAGGAGCAGAGGCTATTAATTCGAGTGAGCACACGCTAGCGTCGGTGGGATCAGGGTCTCGCGTGCAGAAAACCTTTCTAGAAGACCGAAGACGTTGAATGTGGTAAAATCTGATGAAAAAGGGCCCCGAATGCAGTCGAGGGGCGTCAGCATGAATTCGGAGCTGTTGACGCACCTCTTTGCTATTGGTGTCGGGATATGAAAGCTGTGTGGACAGCCCAAGATCTGAGCGTTGGCTCTGCCGTCTAAGTCAATCCACTCAAGTTGAGGGGGATATTTTCGGTAAAAGTCTTGCCAGCTGCCACTCTAAAGCCATTGACTTCTATTACTTCGCCGTAGAGAGCCGTCAAGAGGCTGGTGAGGTAGGAAAGGAAGAGCAGGACGAGGATCCAACCTCAAAAGCCATCCCGCGCAAGTCACTGACTACCTAAGGCAAGTGTGGATGGACGGGGCCGCGCAGGGCAGGTGGCACCTCTCGTGGGTTCTCATTGCCGCATGGCGCCTGACCGCACATCCCATTCGGGTAACGTGGGAAACAGACGGAACGACAAGCAGACTGGCCAGGGGAGTGCTTGACATTGGTGGTGGTGGTGGTGCAGGGCTATGCCGTAGTGGTCAGCTCCCAAGTGTGTATGTAGTGGGTGTGCGACCGCCTACAAAGAAACAAGATCCGGGTGCCCGCCCGTCTCAATTTTGATTATACATGCTCGGAGGCACAAGCTGGTCCTAGTGCACCCGCAGACCAGGAAAACCATCACCTCGAGGTGACGGATCGCGGTGTGTAGTGGATCACCAACGATGTCGCACATGGTTGATCCGCGTCGGGCCCAGGTTAGCCTGTTTGGGCAAAGCCAATACTTGAGGTCCTTTGTCGGTCCTTTGTACTCGCTTGTGTAGCCGTCTATCTGCAGCATACGTGCTTTGCTGTGTCTGTGTCATCTTGAGTATTGACCCGGACGACGAAGCTGGTCGTCTACGTAGCCTTGTGGCTTGCCACATGGCTTGTGCCGGCCAGTTGGGCAAGGCACTGCAGTGGAGGTATGCCGGTTAATACACACTGTCGCTGAAGCAAGCGTAGTCCCAGCCGCAGGGGCGCAAGGAATAAGTTGAATATCATTGATTTGGTCCGTATTCGAGATAATGGTGGGGACACTATTCGTACAGCGAAGGTCCAAACAGCCGAATGAGGTCGTAACTTCTCTGACAGGGCGAGGAAGGCAGAGCGACAATGGTGCTCCGTGTCTCCCATGTAAAGCGTTTGATTGTGCCCCGTCGTTCCGGGATCGAAAGGTGGACCGTAGCAGAGGCCAGAAGAGGCCAGGAGCCAGGAGCTCGAAGCAGGGCAGGGTAGATGGACTGGCAGTTGATCGGCCGGATGGGCAACAGCCACATCGATATCCACAATGGACGTCCCTGGACAGAGACAACCTTGTCTCAGCCAAGTCCATTTGTCCATGTGCGGTTTACGGTCCATCATTCGCCAGGTCGATTTGAGGTGTAGTCAAATCAGGTCGGTATGTCGCCTTCCTGAATATTCAAGTGTATTGGAGTTGGATGATGTGCCTTTGGGCTGTCCGACGACGGTAGATGTTGCCCAGCAATGAGCAGCGGCCGCTGGTTCTAACAGCACACCTGTGGTGTAGGTCGAGACAAACGGATAGCGACATCATCGCCCAGGGGTTCACCTTGACAGTGAAAAGTGGGGTCGGTAACCGAGGTCAGTCCTGTCTGTAGCTCTGTGGCACCGACACGCAAAGTTGCCAGTCCGGCACACTTTTCAACAACAAACGTTTCCTCGTACGAAGAGGAAATTCTCAGGCCCGGTCTTGGACCAAGGCCAACAGAGCCCAGCGAGGTTTAAAGGTGGGTCGGCTGCAATCGCGGCTTTGACGGCATCGTTGGGGGCGGCGGCCAGACAAGAGACCGGCCCCCAGGGATGTAGCGTGTAAAGTAGTGTAAGTGTGAGGTCGATTGCAGGGGCCTGCGAAGAGAGGCCGGAGACAACGGTCATGCCGGCTTCGAGGTCGTAGTCTACGGCCGACTGAGGAGGCTGGGTCCGTTGGAAAATTGAGATGACAATGGAGGTAAGGCAGAATATTGAGCTCCGAATAGAGTCTGAGGAGGAAAGGCAGTGAGTGAGGCCAAAATGGCGGCCGTGGCTGATGGCAATTGACATACGTATCTGGGGAAAAGACATAACCTGAATATTAAGAACGTAACAAACAGAGGGGCGTCTCTCAATGTTTCTGCAATGAGATGCGACAGCAAAGGACTAAGTAGACTGGGTGGGTGGGATACCCGTTGGCATGGAAGATGAAAGAGGCGAGATGAGGCTTGGGAACGATTTGGGGGGCGGGGTCCCTGAAGGTACCCGACCTCACCTTCCTTCCCTTCAGTCTCCTCCTGCATCTAAATCACACTGTGCTTCTAATGCCTCAAAAAGCTGCATCACACGGTGCAGAATAATGCATTCCACCTATTGTCTAGCTTTCTTTTTTCTTCTTTTTTTTTTCTTTTTTTTTTTTTTTTTTGGTCAAACATGTAAATCACATTGTTGCCCATCTCTGTATTTCGGTTTTTTTTTACGTTATTCCACTTCTTCCGTGTGGATGCCAACCCTCTCCTGCCTTGCCTTGAGTCTGCGCTTATACGGTATTGGACATCACATCCACATCTACACCCACACCCAACTCCCACCAACAGCCTTTGTCTTCTGCTTGCCCAGATGACCATCAAAGTGACCCATTCTGCTCAAGCAGCGTATTTTGTTTGTTTCATATGAGTTGTTTTCAGCACGGATATTCTCAACAGGCCTTCCGTCAGTGAAGCAGCAGGACGTTTCCATCCCCGGAACAGTCGATATGTCCTGTCTTAGATGTTCTTCTTTGTGTACCTTACCCGGGGAAGTCACCAAAGCCTTCATCAGACTTTCGGTGAGGTACCTTACGCTTTCCTCGCTTGACTTAAGGTGTCTCACCTAAGGCATAGAAGGAAAGCACTGGTAAAAGGCAAGGCAGCTACCGGACAGTTGGTAAGGTAGCCACTAGCTATAACGTAGTCATCTTCACTGCCCACGCCATGTTGTCATGCAGCGGTATACGTCCGTATGCTACGGTAAGGTAGTCGAAAAATTCCGCAGCTAATACAAACCGGTTTCGAAACTAAAACCGGTTGGCTGCTTTTGGCACCTTAACAAGCCAGATTTTCTTTCTCTCTGGACCCTCGCTCTGTGGTCAGCAGAATTGGCGCATTGCCGACCTGTTGGTGGTCTCGGAAGCCTTGCAGTGGACATTTCTATTCACCGACTCCAACAACTCATACCCCTACCCTATTTCATCAGACGCGGGTCTAGCTCCCTTCCCGTTCCCCTCTCCTGACTGGGAGCGCGGTCTTTCCACAGCAGACACATCAACAGATCCATGGCCGTACGTGTGCAGCTGGTGTGGAAGCTGCGAAGATTTCTGTATCGGCGTGGCGTTCGGATAACTCAGATCCTTATCTTCAACGGCATTTCTGAACATAAAGTGACCTACCTTAGTCGCAACGGTGGCGCCTGAGAAGCATTTTCCGCAAGAAACATAGTCCCAGCACAGTTCAAGCCGCCGACGGGGACCTCGTAATCGAGCCATTGATATCGCTGCTGTGCTGCGGACAGACCGAGTGAAGAGCAAACTTCCATTGATCACTAAGGGTTGTCTACTCTCCCTACCTACCTTACCTTGGGGTTAACAAGGAATGAGGGGAACAAGTATGTCGGCAACCACCTCTTGCATTCCAGGTTGGCTGATGCGCCTCCCGCCTACAGCATGTCTCCACAGCTTCGATGCGGTATGACCTGCGGTGACCTGATCGCCATCGTGATCCTTCTCTATGGCTGATGGTCCACCACCGCGGTTCTCGGCTTGGTTGCCTTCACGTCTTGGCCTTCCGCTTTGGTTAACACCACGGAAGGGAGCTCCCACCCACGCGCTACGGACGTCAATCTTGCGGATCAGTTCCAACACACCGTAACTGCCCATGCGGCCGAGGTGCGACCTGACCGTCCCGGTAGTCTTGCCAAGCTTCTTCCATCACCTTCAACTCCTTTTCGACTGCCTTTTGGAGTAACAGACACAATTACCGAGAAACTGACGGGTGTAGGACCCCTGGACACCCTATTTTCTGGCACGCCCTCCCGCTCTCCTCGGACGTAGCAGAGTACCCATAAAGGCTTTGTTGCTTCCCCCGGTAGCCTGGACCTTTTCCAAGGTCTACCGACTCCGATACGGGCCGGAATCAGTACCCCTCTCCTTCATTCAACTGGAATACCCCTGATGGACCTTGGGCTCCAAGGTACTCTAGTTCATGTCACTTTTCGGAACCAGGTCTCACCCACGTATCCGACCAATGCAGTCACCGACACAGCCTTCTTCCGCATTCACCAGAAATGTGTTTTAAGCGTTTTGGCTGCTGCGCAAAGAAACTGTTCGGTTTGGGCAAACCGTGGTTTTGCAGCTGTTAACGCAAACCCGTTGGCAATCCCGCCATGAGCAAACAAGGCTGTCAGCGTTGACACAGAAATAAGACGAAATAGTAGCATCCGTCCGGCAACTTCGTTTTCTGTTACAATTCCAACCGGAAGAAGCAGGGGATCAACCCACCTCACCACTTCGCTTTCAGGGTGAGCATTCCATGTTTGGACAAAACTGACGAGACTAACAGAGGCAGGGATGTATTGCAAATCGTTGCCCACTCCGTGCGTCAGACTCCGTTGAGTTGCGAACCAGAGCCAGACCTGAAAGTCGTCAGTCCAGGCTAAACTTCTCTGCGTGGGTGGGCGGATACCAGTTGGCGGTTGGGGTGGTCAGAAGTATGACAACCTCACCAACATGCGCCCAGGCGAGCGCATGTTTCCTAAGACGAGCGTCAGGCGGCATTAACAGACGAAAGCGCGAGAAGCAGCCAACAAAACCCCGGCGCAACATTCGTTGTGACAATGCCTTCTTCGCAAAGAATGCAAAGACGAGGTGTGATCGAGGTCGCATCGGCGGTTGCTCTTTCGGTAGCCAATCAGCATCTACCTACCCTGGCATTTAAGCGCTGCATCGACGCCGCACTTCGCTTGACTAACTGACGACATGCTTCCCACAGCCGCCCTCAACTGCGCCTAGAGTGTCTTCATACGACCAAAACTTCACGGCAAACAGCAGTTTACTCGCAAAACGGAGCTGTAAGTGTTATTGAGAAACTGCTTAGGGTCAATAATATACCCCTTACTCATGCACCAGTCCGATGCTGGAGCGATCACCAGACGCGTAGGCGACAAGGATGCTTACAATCATTCACAGAGCAACTTCTGGAGAAGGCAACCGAGGACCATCCCCGATACATGCCCTCTCGTTCATTGGATGTGCGAACGAATTTTGGCCGAGATGACATCTGCATCCTGTCATTGCTCATCACCAACAAAAGGGCAGGGCGCAGTTATCACTCTAGGCTGTATGGCCGTACACGGACCGATGCTTCCGCCAGACGCGAAGCGCGAAGTCGCCGGTGCGCATACTCCGTCTGTCTTTGCCCCCTTGACCTTGTTCTCGCGGTCCTTGGTCCCGCAACTATTGCCTGAATCCAACGCCTATTCGTACCAAGACTGTGTCGGCGTGATGCCAACCTTGACCGGCGAAGAGCATTGCAGCCTGCACGAACCGAACTGTATCCCGGGACGAAGTATCACACACGCCCCTTGATGGACCATCGGCTTCCCAGAGAAGACTGGACAAGGTATCGTTTGGTACAGTACTTTGAGCCATCCCTCAGCAACTTCACGTCAGCTGCCCGCTAATGCACGTTCTCATCACCAGGTATGGGTCGAGATTGTGGACCAAGATGGGAGAAATCAGTAATGCAGGTGCCCCCCTCACGTTGGTGATTGCGACCTGCCCATGGGGGCTACTTGGTTATCATTTCGCCCCTTCTGGCACAGGACATGGTGTGCCACCCAGCTTCTCGTCGGTGCCCTTGCTGGCCCAAGATCAAGAAGGACTCGGTGACGGCCCGCAGTTTGCATGCGAGGCGGACTCACAACACCATCTTCGGTTCGGACTTGGCTGCAAGTTTCCTGTCCGTTGGTGGCCGCTGTCACCCTTCATCACAAGTTCTAGCTGGTGAGGAAGTTGCTCATTCTCCTCAGACCAACATATCGAGGAAGCGGGGTATGTTGCAAGTCGATCCACCTCTTCTCATGCGCCCCTTTCTCGCGACGAGATCCTGAAAGGGATCAGGTTTAGATGTCGCGGCCCCGGGCATGCCTGTCGAGCAAGAGGGGAACGGTGTGCTGACCGCTTCGTGACGAGGCCTGCAGACACCGGTCAATACTGATAGACGACCATGGGGTGGTTGGTGGTTCGAAAGGGACATTTCGGGGCGTCATTTCGAGGGTAACTTTCTTACTTACTCCTTGGCGGGTCACAGTGGGCAAGAAAGGACCTCGCAGATGCCCTTGGAGCCTACAGATGTGGGAACCATTACGCTCGCCTCCTTTGGACGACTGGCTCGATTCGAAGTCGGATAACGGGTTATTGCTGCGAGCTCACACACCAACAAAGTGCCGGCCTGCAATCATCACGAAGTTGTGAACTGTAATTGATTGGTCGAAATTGGCTTCGAATACCGTATGGCCGGACCTGCGCTGCGATCTGACGCCGATGGCGATGCCACGAGGAATCTTCAACGCAGGAACGTGCCACAGGGCTGAAAAACTCTCACCCCACAAGAAAATGGCAAATGCAAGGCAAGGCCGATCGTTGTTAGGATTCAGTTCCGAATCCCTCAAGCAGGAACGTATGGCACAGCGCGAGGTGCCGTGCCGTGCCGTGCCATATGTGCCAGCAGGCGGCGGCTGACCAACCGGCATAGCATGCGGCCCGGGTAGTCTCGGGAATCCACTCACGGCCATGTCGGCCGATACGACAGGGCGATGAGCAAGAGGCAGAAGAGCGGTTGGTGGATGTGGCCGAGACGGACAAACAAAGGAGGTGAAGGGGTGACGCTTCCGCCGCGAAGCAATGGAACCCGGCAGTCCCCGCGTTACCCCCACGCACCCGAAGCTCCTTTCCCCCGGGGGCAGTTGTGGTGGCATGGCAGCCCCAGCTCTACCGATTCTCGTACTTCCGAGAAATCCTCTTTGCGCTCCGGCGCGCCCAATGAGACGCGACTGGCGCAACGGGGCCCGGCAACTTGGCTTCGGGTTCTGGACTCTAATTCCTCTGGTCTTTTTTCCTTCCTCCAAGAGCCTCAGTGCCGGTGTTTCCCCACATTTTTCTTGTTCTTTCGGTTTTTTTTTAATATCAGATCTGGTGATGATTTCTCACAACTTCATGATCCCAAGCCTTAGGATGCAGCCATCCGCCAACAGTCTACTCGTCAGCACACCCAGCCTGTCCAACCGCTTCAGAGGGGTTTTTTTCTTTTTTCTCCTCTGCGCGTGTCTCGCTTTCCTTCAAGCGCACCAACCCCGCGTCAGCTGCGGACCAGAGCCAAAAGGAAAGTTGCCAGAGTTCCCGGTCTCATGTGTTAGAGGTAGACTCAGCAGTGATTGAGCCTGAGAGGTACACACACACACAGACTCCCACCGCATCACTTTCCCTCCCATTCTTCGCTTTTCGCCTGCCCGTCTGTCAGACTTTCTGATTTTACTTACCCCTTCGCTCGCCTCGGCATGGGCACAGCCAATTGCGGGTCCACGTGCACGCATTCCCTCATTTGAGCTGAATCTTCCAATAAACCAGTCCAATTTCCAGTTCCAGAGCGAAAATAGCTCAAGTCGCACAGCCCGGTCAAACTTGACACTCGACAGTGAGTCCTTCTGATAAGGGTTTCGTGAGCCACCATGGCGGCTGTGGGCCGTTGGTTATTTAGTCCCCTCTCCTTTTCATTTCTAAATATTCATCGACTCTCGTGCTTCTTGGCGGTTTTGGCCTCTTATCTGTGTCTTGTGAGCGAGTTGCATTCCCCGGAAATGAAACACCTCGGTACCCAGTGCTGCGAAACAAGGGCAGATTGACAAGATCACCGGTAATAGCCCGCAGAGATCAGAATATAGATCTCTTGGCTGGCTTATTTTGCATCACAGCGCGCCCCGGCCGGCTGAGCAGACGGTCAACCACCGCAGAGCTAGAAGCACATCATTGCCTTTCCTCATGCCTTCGAGTGTCCGTGTATTGTGGGGGTTGAAGACGCGCAGAAGCCAATACCGTGTCCCGGCGTCACATCATCTCCCATCCCATCTGATTCTGTCCTGTCGTGTCGAGGCTTGTGTACCTGCTGCTGCGTAGACATGCCGTCCGTGCTTTGCCACCCAAACCTCACCACAGCAAGCCGTCGTACCACGTATGTACCCTGCGTAAAACAGTGCAGTACGGGCAGACGCGTTGCGCTGCGCCAGAGAGATGCACGTCGGTGCGACACGCGCGCCATTCACATCTCAGAAGGAAGAAAAGAACAACACAGACAAGGTATACTGAGAGTGGTAAGGTGCCCCAGTATCTTGAGCAACCCGGGTGCTACCCGGTCGGAGACGGACATGGGCGGCTGGCACCCTTCAACTCACTCACGGACCGTCTGTCTGACTTTGTGTCAATCGTGGGCCGGGAACCTCGTGGAGGGGGAGGGGCAAGGTCTATCCTCCGTGTTCCCTGGTGGTGTTCTCGACATATAAAGTTGGACGAGCATCCCCCTCTTCCAATTCTTTACCAACTCAGCCACCGCAACCCTCATTCATTCATCGCTTGCCGTTGATCTCTACCGTCGAACAAGCAGTTGACCTGTCTCGCACCCGTCCTTCGCAACCATCCAAACCAACGTACCTCAGAAGCCAACAACCGCCAACATGTCTTCCCCCGTCGACAACTCCATCTTCCTCCCTCTCGCTCCCACTACCTCCTCCTCCTACCCCTTCAAGGC
This sequence comes from Colletotrichum sansevieriae, assembly GCA_026260285.1. Taxonomy (NCBI): domain Eukaryota; kingdom Fungi; phylum Ascomycota; class Sordariomycetes; order Glomerellales; family Glomerellaceae; genus Colletotrichum; species Colletotrichum sansevieriae. Next base: position 12,710 of record JAOQIF010000448.1, read on the forward strand.
CCAGCAGCAGCCCCCGGCCGTTGCCTCGTCCGCGCCTAAGCCCATCAAGCGCCGCACCTCCAGCGTCAGCAGCGCCGGCAGCAACGGCCTTCGCTTCCTCAAGCTCGGCCCCGTCCATTACGGCGAGCATCCTGACGAGCACAAGGAGGATTGGCATCCCGCCCTGCTCTCCTAGACGATATCTTGATTTCTGAAAATGCTACGGGAAACGATCCATGCCAATTTTTTTTTTAACTCCTCTCTGAAATAGCGAAAATCATTCCGTTTGGGGGGTATTCTCAACGCAAGCCAAATAAGGTGCGGGAAACCAATGGTTCAGGAACAGCAAAACAAGCGACATGGTTGGGAAGTTCGGCGCTGGACAGTTATGTTCTTATACTTCATGGGAAAGCAAGATTCTCTCAGCGACGACGAGAAAGGTGAACAATACTTGTCACTTGGGGAGAAATCACACCCGAAAAAAAAAAGGCGCATTCATTTGTATACCCCATCGGCGATGAGACAGAAGCAGAGGGGATTGCGAAACCCCCCTAAACATTCACATGGGACGGACGGGAACTTTTGGCTTAGGAATAGGATGATGAAAGCAAAGGTACTTTTCTACATAGGAGAAAAAAAAAGAAAAGGCCCATCACTGGAATTTTGAAAAGAGCCATGCCAGTTGCACACCTTGCGCCTCTGAACACGCGAGCTGCTGTGTTTGGTGCATGTCCTACCTGGTACGATTGCAACCCCCCACCAGTCCACCTCCAGTCTAATCCGCAATGTACGATTCGTTGGCTGTAGAAGAAGGTCAGGCGTGCATATTTTGGGCTGGCAAGGCTTTCATCGGGTATGCCGCTTTTGGAGGGTTAGATTCGATGCCTACTGTACCGGGTTGAGCGGATCAAGGGAGGGAAGAATTGCATGTGTCAAGCATGGGGGACGAGTGGGTTGACTGACAGACTCGTTGGCAACAAAGGTAGGCAAATTATATGGGAGAAAAAAATACCAAGCTTCACATGTGGATCTCTTCATGAAATGATCTGACATCTGACCCCGTCGATCAGAAAGTGCCAAATGAGAAGGCGAAAGAGAGAGAGAGTGTGTGTGTGTGTGTGTGTTCCAGACGGGCGGTAGGTTTGTGTGTGTTGCGCAAGATGGGGTTGACGAACCTGAGTGTGGAATGCGCTGGTTCCAGTCCCCAGGCCAACACCCCTACCTTCCTCTCCCTTTCTCTTTCTCTCTCTCTCTTTTCTTTGGTTCCAAACCGCGAGTGGGTTTGGGTTGAATTACTGGTGCGGGGTATCTGACTTGTCGGGGCTGGATTGGGAGACAAACGCGTCAATGTTGCTGACCGGCTGCTAATGGTAGTTGTCGGTGTGGCAGTTTCGCCTGTATCAGACTTACGTCACCCAAGGGTGGGCTTAGATAGACATGGGCATTTAAATAAGAGAGAGTTGAGAAAGGGGATCAAGACAAGCGCGGGGGACGGAGGTTGGATTGACGGGAGTTTGCGGTGAGACACGTGGGGTAGGTGAGAGACTGACAAGAGACAGAGAAGACAGAGAGAGGCATCGTGATGGGCGCGGCGGGTCGCGGGGGGGAGTTGTGCCGAGACTGAGCGAGACCGCTATCTGAACATCACTTTCCTCATTTCCTTTCTCCCTACTTCACAGTATTACGGTTTCTCTTGGTATCTTGGCTTTTGGCTGTGCTGAAGCTACCCTGCCCTACTTCTACCTGCCGCGGAGCCAAGATAAGAACAAAACAACCGCAGGCGCAGTCATCGTACGTGTGTGGTGTAAATTGAACGCAAGGCCCATGACGCGGACGCGACGTTGGAATGCGTTTGCGTTAAGCCGAAGTTTGGTCTGCGTCTCGGGAAGTCAATTGCCCTGGTCCGGAGTTTGTTTGCACTGCTGGAGTCTACTTGCGCCGAACTTTGGCGAGGGGATTGGTTCCTCACAGGGAAATCCAGGATGCTGCTGTGGTTCTGACGTCTTCTTTGCCGAGTCAAGCCAGCGGTTTCCCTGTTGCGAGAACCACGAATCGGCATCCCATCTTGCTTCCTCGATTGTGTTTTCGAGCCGAAAGGGAAAACAGATAGAAAGGTTATCGATCTCTGACCACCGGTGCTGCCTTCCGTGCCGGACGGAGATGGACGGGATCTGCGGTCGCAACTCGATATGCAGCCTGCACCAAGAGTTGGTCATCGGCCAACGGGACGGACGACTGATTCGAGTAGTGAGCATAGGAGAAGCAAGAACGCGCGCGCGCGCCCTGGAAATCCCGTAGATGATACACCACGGACTGACGTCACTACGTAAAAGGTGGAACGCGTGTTCTTTTTACACATGGTTGATGACTTGTTGGAGGGAAGGCCATGGAAAGGAAGGGAATGCTCTGTTGATCGGATGCACAAAGCGGGCATGCGTCTTGGGCGAGGGCCCGGCCCCGAAATGCTCGCTCTCCCCCTTCCCTTCCTTCGACACGCACCAAGATTGGACGAGCCGACCGCCTTGTCGTCCGAAGTTTCCACTGCTGTCCGTTGCTCGCGGAAGTTGTCCCGAGTCTTTGTTTAGAATCGTTCAATCACCTGGCGGGTTATATCCTCAGCACTGTTTTGTGCCAATCCGCTGGACTTGGGACTTGAACCGATTTGCCTGAGTTTCACGCCAAGCTCGCGGGATTGACATTGCTGTAAGGTGGTTCAGTCTGATATCGATTGTGCCCGCCCCCCGCCCCCGCGAGAAGCTTGTGAAGGTCTATTGTGCTTCGCGTGGAATCGACATCTGAAGCAATCTATCATTCCTGGTGGTTTGCGATTGTGTTGGGGGCCGCACAGGCGGTGTTGTTTGTTTCTATGTTAAGATCGTTCCCGGGGGAAGAGGAGCAAAGAAGTGGTAACCCGGACGTGGCATGAGGTCCGTCCATCGTTTCGGTGGTATTCTTAATTTGATTGAAGAGCGGGCTTCGGTTTGAGTGCCTCGTCAAAACCCAACCCCGGGGGTGAACGCGGCCCCACGCGGGGCTTTTCGCGCTCCATGGGGCCGTGTACGGGTGTCCTTCGAGACGGAACCGGTATCGAGTCTGTAGTTACGCTGCAGCCCCCCCCCCCACCCCCCCCCGGGGCAAAAAGACTACAACAAATTCACCCAGTTCGCGGGCATAATTCAGGAAACACCACACGGGCACTTTAACCTATGCCCTCTACTAGATAAGGAAAACAGCATAGAAACCCCCTATGTTCCTGCTGGTAAGCAAACCCTCGAATAAAGTCGGGCGTGCGCCGCATGTGTATTATCAGGAGGCGCGGAGTCAGAAGGTCTGTTGCACTTAAGCAGGTAAATCACTGTGCAGTGGCCAGAGGCCACAGAACCGGTATGGCATGCGATAATTCTGACAGACTGCCACAGGCAGTTGCATGCACTGCTTCAATTATTACCTCTGCGCCTCGGGTTCTTAGGAGGAAAAATTCGCCATTTGGAACAATGGAGCATTCTCGACATTGTCCAGACGGCACGGAGTAGTAGTAGAATATTCGTCGGTTGTGCATACCTACGTCTGTGTCGTTACTTTTCTGGAACACACTTTCGTTCCTTTCCTTGGCGATATTGCCTCTTACTCCCCAACCGCTTTCCCTCTCGTACGGTATCAAACTAATCGGGCACGCTTATTCTGACTCAACCAGGTACATATCTGCGTAATCTTGCTGACGGAATCGTTATAAAGATGGGCGAGAATGTTGATTTTCCACAGACTGTACCAATTCTCAGATTTAAACAATTGTTATTAGACCCATCACTCCTTGGCCCTCCGCGGTAAGTCTACCCGCTGAAGCTCATGTCTCCCGGGATACAGCTTATTTCCAGTGAGACGGGATGAAGAACCTCAGTCACGAGCTGTAGTGCTCGTATGGCATGACCACGGGATCTCAAAGTAGCGCGGTAGATCAACTTTCCCTTTCTTGAGGGAGATTTGACAGCCCTTATCCTTGTCCCTCCTCCTAGCGAAGTCCACCCGCATATCCTGCACCGCCAGGAACATGTCGAAATCCCGCCCAACTCGCCTTCCAGGAAACCTCGACTTTGGAAACCACAACGTTGCAGGTAAAGGCGAACGCGTACCCTGCACCGCCGTTCCAGAGCTCCATGGTTCGCAAATAGGGCATGCTAGAGGCCATGTCCGCCGCGGACCATAGTATTTCGTGCGTCTTATGGGTGGTTCTCGCGCGGAATAGCGGCGAAGTGAGCGCCAAAGCCCGGAGGTTCGGCCAGATCCAATGGGGCTGGCGCTGGGTACTGCACACGAAGTGCTGGGCATCGATCAGGTAAGAGGCGGACAGGTGCTCCAAGTTGAAGCTTGCCTCGACCAGTGCGGTGGCTACATGTCTATAGTTCGTTCGATGGAAATTGGACTAGGAAACAATTGCTTCCTCTGGCTATTGTGCGGCAAAGAGTTCTTCACACGTATTCTCAAACAGGACCAACCTCTCGAGCGAGCTAGGTTGTTTGGATTTGATAGTGCTGGTGAGGCATACCCCGCAAGCTAGCAGAAGTCCTGGAGAGGCAACACAACTCTTGGCGGGAATCAGAGCCACTTATCTGTATCCTTAACTACGTCATCGTAATTGTATTGCTGATACATCCAGGTCTCATAACGTATATTTCCAGCTTGGGAAGAGCCGGAATGATTTCATCCCAGAAGAAATTCTGGATGTCGCAGAGCGTGTTCTGGCGTTAAAGGTTCCTCACGACGCTTACGGAAGGAATAGCTGTATCCGAATTCCCCTCCACAGCTTCCTCCACAGCTGACCAAACCGATCCACCATCGCATCCCGATTCATCGCAAACATCGCCGTAATCATGGGCCGGAGTCAATTGGATGTTTTGCCATAGCAGTCCAGCTCGGCCTGCAACAATATCCAAGCTGAGTCCTCCGCTCGACGAATTGTCGTCCCACTCGGCTAGGTATCCAAAAAAGCAGAGACACGGCCCTCTTGATCGTTCTACAATTTTTTGTTTTCCAACCTCAAGAACATCATAGGTGTAGCTGTCAATGTTGGCAGTACCCAGGTCAATAGTAAAACTGATATGCTGAATCATCCGCCTCTGTCTCGGTGACATGTTGACCAGCTGTTGATCAACATCTTCGGATCTCACGGTCAGCATTGGATAGTACCCGCCTTCAAAGAACGCCTGCCATTTGCGGCTGACGCTCGCGTATTTCAAGAGTCTGTGAGTGGGCAGGTGCCTGGAGGCGCCCTGCACTAGCTCTTGGAGGATACCATTCTTCACCCACGGCGGTAGCCTCTGCCAGTCTATTGTAGACATGGTGAGTTTTGTACTCGTGGATACCTGTATCGTTGGACGTAGGATTGAGACTTGTTGAGGTGGAGATGTAGAGATGAAATATGTGTGGTGGCGGATCGACGGAAATTGTGGTCGAGCTGTTTAAAATACTTCAAGGAAATGAAAAGACACCGAGGCTCCACGCAAACTTGAACAATTAGGCAGAAAGTGGACTTAGACATCAGGGTGAGTCGCTATATCATATGAGGAGCTTCAGATGACCTCGGAACAATGCTAGACCCTCTCTGCCAGTCGAACAACAACGAATAAACCTGAAGGTTGTTTCCCTACCACAAGGGCTGAGAAAACCCTACTGGGTCAAGCTTGGTAGTGGTTTCCATTGCTCTGGGAGCAAGTATATCCCCATCAAGAATCTTGAAGTAACCCCTATTTGTGCCATCAATATTCAAGCGGCAGCATCGTATGCCGTAACGCTAAACGATTTTCACCACTCCATTCAGGATTTCTCGTATATCGTCAGCTATAACCTTTGCAAAGATGACCCCTTACAAATTTGACGTAACTGCAACATTTATATCACAGACCCGTGGCCCCGCGATGCCATTCCATGTAAGAGCAATCCATGGTGAGGCAAAACAATCCGTGCCAAAAAGTCGAAGGTGCCCGAAGGTCTCAGGACTCACTGTGCCACTCGAACGATATTCAACTCATGGTCTTGCCCGCAGGTCCTCGCGATTTTTCTCCAATCAATGGTAATAAGTTGCCACGGCCCCTTCGGTGGACCCGGCTGACAACAAGCCACGCCCTCGTGGAACTCGCACCAAAACGTGCGATGAATGGGATCAACGTAAAGCTCGGCCGTCTCCAAGTCCGGGTCCGCAAGCAGACGCAACAGCGCTTTAAAAGGCTCCGACCGTGAGAAGGCGTCATCTCGCCTCGTCATCGCCGCCCTCCTCATCTGGGCACCGACGTGATTAGCAGCATCGTTGGATAGACTGATCTTGTCGGTACTCGTCCCGTACAGCACGAGCTTGAGATGGCGTAGCGACCCGTTGAGGGTCATGTCCGCCACGGCGGGCGAGATGTGGCTCTGGAAAACGGTGCCAAGCCGGCCCGGCGAGAGCTCCAGGTGCCGTACGCGGCGCCGGGCCCGGGGGTTGTTTAGTAGCCATGGCGTGCCGTTGCAGATGGCCCGCTCGATGGTGGCGCGAGGTCCGCTGCGGAGGTTGAGGACGAAGAGGTTCTGCTCGTAGAAGATGGCAGAGCCGGCGGCATAAAGAAGTGGATGTGAGAGGAAGAGGTTGTGTGGGAATGGGATTTCTGTGTCTACCGTCGGTCCGACTTGCACAGGATTCAAGACCAGACAGAGGTACGAGATGATTTGATCTCGGATTTCGAGGGGAAGGTCAAAGAACTTGTCGAATGTGGTCTGGATGGCCATCGAAAGAAGTACCGTTGAACAGGGCTGGCAGGGCTGACAGAATATGTCAGGTGGAGTATGATGCACCGTTGAATGGGCTTGCAGGCCCCTATCGTGAAGTTGACTTGACAGACCGGTGGTTGGCTATTGAAGTGTACAGATGACGGAGAGTGACGGCGACAATGGAGGGGTGGGGAGGGGTTACCAAACTACTAGCCCCACAGTGGCGATTCCATTCCGCACCTGTTCCCAGAGCCCTGATTATTTCTACACCTCCTCCAGCATCTAAGGGTTCCGCTGGAGGAGGTGTAGTTCGACTCCATTCTCAGTTATCCGACTTGTTCATTTGCCTTGTATTTTGAACGAGGTCCATCGTCTTTTGTACCAGTCGTTTGCCAATTTTCATTGATGTGCAGTATCAGACTTATTTAGCTTTGCTTACTGATTGGTCCAGTGGAGAAGATAGGATCAATGCTGCTGCTGTGGGATTTCTTTAATTCGAAACATTCCTAGAGAAATCGTTTCTGAGATTCTCGCAGACAATGAGACTTCTTTAAGGTTTGATGTTCTGATTTTGCCTGTACTCTATGTTTGAGTTAAGTCAAAATTCCTACTTGTCTATAAGGCTTTAATAAATTAGAATTACAGCTAAGAATAGAATAATATACTTAAATACGTAGTGAATCTAGCTTCTAAAGATAGATTTACTATAGGTCTTTTGGTATAAATACCCCGTTATTAACATAGAAATCAGCTTCTTCATGATTTTATCTATAGTATCTCACTAGCTGGTCGCCCCAGTAAACCCTCGTATGATGCCTCAACCTCATCCCAAACCCACTCAACATGACCGTCATATACGGCTCTGAGATCAAGATTGTCACCAAATTTGATGGTTTCGTGGTGTAGTTGGTTATCACGTCAGTCTAACACACTGAAGGTCTCCGGTTCAAGTCCGGGCGAAATCAATCGTATGTTTTTTGCTGCGGGATAAATCAATCAGACAGACTGAGTCCCTCTCTCTAGTTGCAATTTATTGTATACATCAGCAGTAGTACTTTCAAATGAGTCTGCAAGTATAGTTCACGCCTGATATTCTATGCTAGGAAGATTCGCTATGAGGAACAACCTGGATTTATTGACCGCCTTAAATGAAATAAACGTCGAGTCCATTGTTATTCTCGTTGCTGTTATTGCCGTCTGTCTCTGTCCCCAGCTCATTCAGCATCAGTTCCGTTCTTGTGAATGTACTAATTGGTCAATACTAAGTGAACTCTCTTGCGGTTGCTTGCGTTTGTTTGCGTTGATGAGTCGTTCTCGTGCATGCTCTCGTAAGTATGACTCTAACGTACGCTTCATCAGAGTAGTCTCTCCACAGTCAGTCACATTTCATGATCATCGTCGCACATTGGCACTTTGCAAAATAGTTGGAACAATCGTAACGTAGACGTAATTTCATTTCATGTCGCCCTAATCCTTTCTACAGTGTCTATGAAAGCCGTAGAAGACGGCACCCGAAAGCATTCCCTCTCTCCCGAGAGTCATGCTACGTGTCGTGATTGTGTGAGAGATGGTGGAGGTATAAGGGGAAGGATGGCGGCTGGAAGAAAGAGGAACTTTTAAGTGCCTTTTGATATCACCTGACCCAAATTATTCGCATCCTGGCCGTATTCTGTTCGGCCACCCAAACGCAAGAAAGTTGAACCAGATACACCGCGATAAAGCGCCCGCGTCGAGTCGCAAACAACAGTTTGCGTCCAGAACCGAGGCCTTTTTTTTCGTTTTATTTTGAAACCCATTTAGCGGGAAGACATGGCCTTGGTCACGAGACGCTTGAGAGCAAGCTCGTTCTTCTTGAGGTCCTCGGCGGAGGAGTCGGTGATCTCAAGAGCGGCCATTGCCTCGGAGACCTGCTGCTCGATCTTGTCCTTCTGGCCACGCTTGAGCTTGAGGGACAGAGTGGGGTCGGAAATGATCTCTTCAACACGGCCAATGTAGGACTCGAGCTGCTGCTTGGCCTCGAAGCGCTTGCTGAAGGCCTCGTCGTTGCTCTTGAACTTCTCGGCGTCTATTGTCTTCGTTAGCACTGGTGGATGTCATCTCCAAGGTGTTAAGGTGCCCATACCGTTGATCATGTTCTCGATCTCGTGGGAAGACAGCTTGCCAACGGAATTGGAGATGGTGATGTTGGCGCTGCGGCCGGAGGTCTTCTCAGTGGCGGTGACCTTGAGGATACCGTTGACGTCGACCTCAAAGACGACTTCAAGGACGGCCTCACCAGCCCTCATGGGAGGGATAGGAGCAAGAGTGAATTCACCAAGGGAAGTGTTGTCCTCGCAGTTGACACGCTCACCCTGGTAAACGGGGAACTGAACGGTCTGCTGGTTGTCGGCAACAGTGGTGAAGGTGCGCTCTGTAATCAGTTAGTCGATAAACGTCATGCGAGCTAAGAACGTTTAAAACAGTAGAATATAGAAAAATCAGGGGAGCATGACAAAAGGAAAGGGACCAGCGAACTCTTGAGGCACGGAACTGTGTTTCCGCGAGGAACGACGGGCGCAAAGATGTTGCCCTCCATGGCGACACCAAGGGACAAGGGGCAGACGTCGAGCAGGAGAAGGTCGGCGGTCTCGGCAGACTGGGCCTTGCCGGAAAGGATACCAGCCTGGACGGCGGCACCGTAGGCGACGGCCTCGTCGGGGTTGATGCTCTTCTCGAGCTTCTTGCCGTCGAAGAACTCGGATAGAAGCTTCTGGATACGGGGAATACGGGTAGAACCACCAACGAGGACGATCTCGTCAACGGCAGACTTCTCGATGCCAGCATCCTTGAGAACTTGGGCAACGGGCTCGATAGTGCCGTTGAAAGCCTTGGCGTTCAGCTCCTCGAAACGAGCACGAGTAATCTGGGTAGTGAAGTCCTCGCCATCGAAGAGAGAGTCAATCTCAATGGTGGTCTGGGCACCGGAAGAAAGGGTACGCTTGGCACGCTCGCAAGCAGTACGGAGGCGACGGAGGGCACGGGCGTCGCCAGAGAGGTCCTTCTTGGTCTTGCGCTGGAAGTCCTTCTTGCAGTGCTCCAGGAGGTTGGTGTCGAAGTCCTGACCACCCAAGTGGGTGTCACCGGCGGTAGCCTTGACGGTGAAGACACCTCCCTCGATGTTCAGGAGGGAGACATCGAAAGTACCGCCACCCAAGTCGTAGATAAGGACGTTGCGGCCCTTACCAGACTTGCCAGCACCAAGACCGTAGGCGATGGCAGCGGCAGTGGGCTCGTTGATGATACGGAGGACGTTGAGGCCAGCGATGGCACCGGCGTCCTTGGTAGCCTGACGCTGGTTGTCGTTGAAGTATGCAGGGACGGTAATGACGGCCTTCTCAACCTTCTTGCCGATCTTGGTCTCGGCAATCTCCTTCATCTGTGGCGGGGGTAAGCATGTTGCATCACGCAAATCTGCGCAACCCTTGTGGCTCATTCGCGGACATGACGGGAGAAGAACACACCTTGAGGAGAACCATGGAGGAGACCTCCTGGGGGGAGAAGGTCTTGGTCTCGCCGAGGTACTCGACCTGGACCTTGGGGTTGCCGTTGTCGTCAACGACCTTGAAGGGCCAAGACTCCATGTCCTTCTTGACGGTGGGGTCATCGAAGCGGCGACCGATGAGACGCCTGAGGGACGGCTAGTCAGCAAACTGTTTTGGCCGTTGAAATTTTTTCGTCGCTGCGCAGTTTTACCCCTCCTCGGGCGGGGAGAATTTTCCCACTCCAGGGAAAGGCGGTGCAAAGGGGCCAGAGAGAAGAGCTTGGCTACTCACTTGACATCGAAGACAGTGTTGATGGGGTTCATAGCAGCCTGGTTCTTGGCCGCCTCACCGATCAGACGCTCCTTGTCGGTGAAGGAGACGAAAGAAGGGGTGGTGAAAGAACCCTGCTCGTTGGCAATGATCTCGACATTGGTACCCTCGTATGTCGCAACGCAGGAGTAGGTAGTTCCTTGAGGAGAGATACGATGTTAGTTTTAATGTGCTTCAACAGTCTGTCTGGATGTTCAGAGCGCTTTTGGCGCTGACTGGTGATGATGGCCATTCGCAAGGTGCGGGCGTTTTGTGGTAGCCCACGGTCGTGATGACCTTCCCAGGTGAGGGGCGGGCAGCGACACAGGGCATCAAAACCATCAAGAGGGGCTTGCGCGACTTACCCAAGTCGATGCCAATGGCACCATCGTAGACCTCGTCCGCCATTTTGAAGAATTTGGATATTGCACAAGACAAAGACGACCTGTGTAAGGGGTGGAGGAGGGAAGGTTGGAGGTTTGCGCGGAGGGGGAAGATATGTGTAAAGAAGGCCGGTGGGCGACGTGGGGTCCTTTCAAAAGAATTTCTCTTTCGCACTCAACACAAGCACAAACGAACAGAGATTTTGTCCTGACCGGCAAAAAATAAATTTCGACTTTTTTTCTGGGCCGGAGCCCCACCAACCCCCCCTCTACCTTAGGTAGCGTGAGACCGGCCTAGCGCAATGCCACAAATTCGAGGAATTTTTTTTTTTTGCTCTTTTTCCTGCTGTCTTGGTGGGCGTTATCTTATCGTATCCCTGTCAATCCTCGTTTTTTTCCCTTTCGCGGCGCCTGTGCTGCCACCAAATAGACTTCAACGTCTAGAGACACAGAGATTGGCGGATTACGACCTATCAATACGACGCTCTCAACGTCTGGATTTCACTTCTGACTCTAACAAGACTGCTCGAGTCGGCGAGTCGCCGCCCTCTTCTTGCCGCCGCCCTTAACTCGGCCCCGACTCCAGGTCTGCTTTTTTTTCACCGCCTGACTCGGCTTGGGCAAGGCAAACCAGATGCCTGGCAGTGAACTCCCTACCTTCGGTGGCAACATTACCGGAGAACCCTCCTTCGCGGCGGAAAGTCTCAGCTCATTCTTCCTGTCGGTCCTCTGCACCCTGAAGCCCGTAACGCATTTGTCGGACATCCCGAAAGCCGGATCTCGACCGTAGCAAACCCTCTTCCTCATATATCCGTCTGCACGTGGGATCTCAGGAGGTTAAGATGGGACTGCCCTGCTGTTTGCTCTCTCAGACGGATTTTTATAGGGTCCTTTCAGACTTGTCAATGCCCCTCAAGCGATTGGCTCGGCGGTCTTGCCTGCTCTCGCTCTTCAGACGAACTACAAGCGTGGTTCCCCCTTACCACACTTCCGTTGTCGTTGGCTCAAAGTGGGCTTCTAGAAGCAGATGTGCATTGATAGGTTAATCTGATTGCGGGAATCTCAAATCAGTGCGGGCTAGGCAGGGCCCTGGGTGCTTGGAGGGGAAAAATCCAAGAAGACCAAGGGTGGAGCTGAAGACGCTTTGACGAAGTTGCCGATAGTTGTCCCGGGAACTCTGAGACCCTGAAGCCCTTATCCCCCACCATCATGCCCACAATCACGACCTTAGATTCAGTACCTGCAGCACCTAATGTCCATACAAGTATTGGGCTACCAGCGCCGATGGTTTAGTGGTAAAATTCTCCGTTGCCATTATGCAGCGTCGGGGAGCCGGGGGTTCGATTCCCTCTCGGCGCAATTTTTGCTTTTACTTGAATTTTCAAATACCGTACTTCTATTTTCAAGTCGAGACAGCTTAGGAGGAGACTCAGAAGCTTTCATACGCATGCCGGAAACATGTCTCCAACATCGGGGTTCTGCAGTTAACTTGATATAGATAGATATTAAGCAGAATACTTTTTATATGAATTACGTCTACCGTTCAAAAAAAGAGTCCAGCCACTCATCTACGCATGTAATCTCACAGAATCAGGAGCAAAATAACCCCATATGAATCACCTATGAAGGACACAACCAAGATTCTATAGGTGATGTGTCTGTCTCTGCCACAAACTTCCGCTCCCAGGGGGCATTTCTTTTGCGGCGATCTTTGAAGTAAACTCCTGCCAGTGTTGCTTGAAAGCCATCACCACAACAAACCAACAGAACAACTCCAGCATGAGAATAAGGTTTCGAAAGGCGTATTTGCAGATACCACCCCAAAAAGAATCGAAGTTGACAAGTCGCCTTGGCCTTACGCTTAACGAGTGTTCCAACAGCGAAGTTTGAAACAGGCTGTTGTCATCTGCGTCGTTTTCAAGCCCATCATAGTAAACCACCCTGACATCTGCTAGCGTGTTGACAGTGTGACCAATTTTTGTCTTGCTGTCTGGCATGGCGGTGATCATGAACCTCTCGAAGCGGGGGACAACTGTTATCATGACCCTTGCAATCCTCTTTGGCGGTAGTTGTTTCAGTGCGACTTCTGTCGGGGAGGCAGCATTTCTGCCATGCAGTTTAGTGAAGTCGCTCTCGAAAAGTTTGGGCCGAGACTTGTTATGCAGTTTCGAGCATAGATCAATCTGATCCGGGAGGTAACGACTACCGGGCGAGACCCAAGTGAATTTCAGAATCGAGTTTGAGCGTCGAATCTGGACTGCAAACCAGGCAGCATATGAGACGCAGTGGTGTATGTGCTGATAGACATTCGTGATGTCGAGAACGTTTTCTTTGGGATGCCAAGTCCTCCTTGTCCAGTTGAGCACCGGCCGGACGAGGATCATGACTGCCATTGCCAGCTTGTCTACCTCGTCCCAAAAACATGGTGGAATTCCGCGGGTATGACCCAGCATCGTTCGAACGGTGAACGACCGCATTTCTGTTCGTCTGAAGCCTGTTATTAAATTATGTTAGCACCATCCGATTGCTTGAGCTAGAAAGATGTAACTCACCGTCGTCCTTAATGAACTCCTCGTCTTGTTGACGGAGCATCTCTTTCTGCTTCTCGTTGGCGCCAAAGAGAAGCTGAGAAAAGACCCGGTCGGTGAAGACTTTCATGAGAACGCCTCTCATGACGCTACACCGCTTGGCTTTGCACACCATGAGGTCATCCCATGAGTTAATGGCATATGGATCCGGCCGGGCGATTTCACTGACGATGCTCTGCAGACGGACGCTGTCTTCGCCCGCCGAGGACCAGACGGAGCACTGTGGGGGCAAGTTTCCAGCCATGAAAACATGTTCCACCATGTTTTTGACATAGGACGTTATCGAGGCGTAATGATGTATGTAGAAATGGTCGTCGGGCAACCCATCTTCGATGTTCCAGTCGAGATCGAGACGTTCGGGTTTGAAGTCGCCAATATCCTCCGGGTTGAGATTCTTTCTTGGACTGTTACTGCCACGGAAGCTTGCCATTGCTTCAGCTCTGACGAAGTATTTCGGTGGGTTTGAGTATTGATGGGCTGAATGATTTCAAGCCGGTTCGAGAAACCCAATAAGTCTACTCGTGAGTTGATGGCGTTATTGCGGTGCAACTTGACATCTGGCATCAGCTTGCGCATTTGCACGAACTTATGTATGTCTGGCTACTTCGACGGAAAAGAAACTCTGCATGTCTCTGTCTTTTCTGACAATGATCTTTCAACTCATATTCGGGTCTTTCTCCCACAGAGGTTCTTTGGATACAAGATACAAGAAAAGACGAGGCTCAATGGACTTCTGTGCCATTCCGGAGGCCACATGACTTGGCTTGGCTTGACTTAGAGAGGCGAGGGATGAGATTGTCTACGTGGATGATGTCGACTTCAGCCAGCACCACAAGGAGTCCAGACATGCAATGGCGTGTAGAACAAAGACTACATGGCCCTCAGCTGCCATGCGTTCTTTGATATGTTGTCGTCAACGAAAAGGTAACTTTGCTTATTGAGATAACATCCTCTTTATTGAACACCAGCAGAGAGAATCAAACCCTGTCATTCCCACCAAGCACCAGGGTGGGAACGACAACGACGTGGAGCAGCAGCAGGAGACGGCGGCTGAAACACGAAGGGTACTCCCGTCGAAACAAGCCTGAGGGTACTCGCCCCAGACTGAGTTCGGCTCTTCTTCCACTGCACGCAGCAATACTCTGACTTCAGAAACTGGAAGGACTGCTAACTCGAGGTCGATATTCAACGCACACCTATCGCTCGCTTGCACGAGGTCTACGTCAGTAATATCAGTCAACTAACTTTCTACCGGTGAAATATGATTGGCACCGCCGGAAAAGCTTCTGGAAATTTCATTGTAGCCCAAAGCCAAAAATACAGAAGCTGAGCGTCGAAGGAGACAAAGGACGATGTCGAAACAGGGATGCGTCCTTGAGCGTAGGAAGGTGTAGGAGAAGGGGTTCAGGGAGTGCCTCGGCTCCGGCCAAGTCGCCCCCAAGATGTCGGCAAGGGTGAAGCAAACAGGCTTGGGTTGTATGGCAGATCCTTTCTTCGCAAGTCCTCTGTGCGATCCGCGTAAGTTAATCTGATGGAGGTGGACCGTGGTTGTCAATCGTGGACGGGGCGAAACCCCATTTTCGCGATGCAGGGTGAGGGGCAAACAATCAGAACGCTGGACGAAGAAAGAAAGCAACGGGTTGGATGGCACCGAAGTTTGAATTTCAACCTACGACGCATGTTCGTACCATGCAAGGTTGTCATCCGGTTGGTGCGGCCTTCGGAGCAAAAACGGAAAGGTACTGGGCTGTCTAAACCTCCGTAACCCTGGTTTTGACTGCAGATGGGCCAAGGTCATCACAACCGAGACCGTCACTGACGGTCGGTGGTTGTTGCCCACCACTTTCTGCCCTCTAAGGTCCCTAACAAGAATACTAAGTGCCTAGCCAAGGTACTTGGTCACGGAGGCCTGAATTTCCTCTCATCACAACCACCTATCGGGTATTTGTGTATCTTAAGGATGAACACTTCAAGTATGCGTGGATCGGTATGAGAATTGTCGTCTTATAGCGCTGTTGGGTATTGCTGTCTACGTCGCCGTCTTCCATAGGTACATGGCTGCCGAGGGTACTTAGTAACTTACCTTCAGTGAGGTTCAGTCGAGAAACTCCACTTTTCTGGTCTCTCATCGGTTGGCCCGCCCGCTTGGGCATTTTTTTGCGACTGCAAAGGCACCGTGACTACAGAGCGCAATCTTTCGCAAAACCTATCGCAACTGCCAATTCCACGAGAACGTCACCACCCGTTCCTGCCGTCTCTAATCCAACCGTCCTCCGAAACCTGCCGCTTATCGCTGACTTGCCTGGCGCAACGTCGGACACTCCACGCTCGCATCGAACTTTGGACGGAAGCAATCAGCCCCCGCGGTAACTTCCCATCAACATAGTGAAGCGAGCAAACCGTCCTCACCTCCAGCCCTTCGAGCGGAACCCTACCACCACTTCCCTCCCACCACTCAATCTGCGAACAGCAACCTTTTCACGCCTGGCCGCCCGCCACCGAGTCGAAATCTCTCCGTTGTCGTTTCTTCAGAGTCTGCCGCAGCGACTTTGATCTTCCATCCCTCACCAATCGACCCGATAACCAAACCTACCTCACCACCACAACAAAATCATCACGATGGCCACTTCCGTGCAAACACCCACGAACCCCGACCAGCAGGTCGACCTCTCCACCATTCCCATCTCCCCCGAGGGTACTGAGAAGAGCGAGAACAAGGAGAACGCTACTGACGGCAAGGACGTCACCGTTTTCCACGACAAGGAGAACTTCAACGTTAAGCACCCTCTTCAGAACAAGTGGACGCTCTGGTTCACCAAGCCCCCCAGTGGCAAGGTTCGTTCCATCTTCTCCGGACGCCGAGCCAACTCCCGCGCTAATTAGACCTAGGGTGACAACTGGAACGACCTGCTGAAGGAAGTTATTACCTTCGACTCAGTGGAGGAATTCTGGGGTGTCTATGTATGTGCATTCTCCCTCCCCGTAAACCCGCCTCTCATTGACCCCTTGAAAACAGAACAATATCGCTCCCGTCTCCGAGCTGGCCCTCAAGTCAGACTACCACCTGTTCAAGGCTGGTGTCCGTCCTGAGTGGGAGGATGCCCAGAACAAGCACGGCGGCAAGTGGTCTTATCAGTTCAAGGAGAAGCGCGCCGTCCCTATCGATGACCTCTGGCTGCACGTGATGCTGGCCGCCATTGGCGAGACCCTCGAGGCTGAGGACGATG
Source organism: Colletotrichum sansevieriae (assembly GCA_026260285.1). Lineage (NCBI taxonomy): Eukaryota > Fungi > Ascomycota > Sordariomycetes > Glomerellales > Glomerellaceae > Colletotrichum > Colletotrichum sansevieriae. The sequence continues at coordinate 29,455 of JAOQIF010000448.1, forward strand.
GTGAGGTCATGGGAGTCGTCGTCAACGTGCGCAAGGCCTTCTTCCGCATCGGTGTCTGGACTCGTACCATCGGCAAGAGCATTCCTGGCCGTGGCGATGGAGATGTTGCTGGCGGCAAGGGCCGTTCTCAGGATAAGGGCCGCGAGATTCTGCTTAACATCGGTCGCCGGTTCAAGGAGATCCTGAACCTGCCCGCCAACGAGGCGGTTGAGTTCTCTGGCCACACGGACAGCGCACACAGCGGAAGCAGCCGTGCGAAGGCCAAGCACACCGTCTAAACGGACATGAACTCGGACAACACGACACGACTTTACCTTGCATTTTATCAGACCGGATTGCTTCTTCCTTGCGAGATGAATCCGAGCACGTCTGCATGATATCACTCCTCGAATATTTCTCAGCCAACCTTTTTGCCTGATGCTGGTGAGTATACCAAGTACCAGGCATTGCTATGCACCAACGATAATGCATTTTGAGGGGCGAAAAAGGTTTTCTTATGATAGTCTTGGGGGCACCCCGATGAAGGCGTTGCTGAGAAGGGAAAAAAAAAAAAAAAACAGTGGCTTTACTTCTAGACGGCCATGATCGTTAGTACATAGGCGGATGCAAAAAGCCGTAATAGATACCTAGGATTAGGCCAGCTTGCGTGCTTGGTGCCTTCTGCAGCGTGACAACGTTTCTCAATATTTTATCTATCTCGAGTCTATCGCACGTTTCCCTAATTAAACATGTATGCGCCTGTCTATAGATGATGTCACACATATCAAATAGTATTACATTTCGTCACCACTGAATTGGTCCTCGAAGACCGCCTGGACCAACTGCTTCTTATTGATCTTACCCATGGCGTTGCGGGGAATCTGGTCGACGACCTTCAGCACCTGAGGGATCTTGTAGTTAACAAGCCGATCTTGGAGGGCCTTCCGCATTTGCATGGGCGACCAGTGCGTCACCACGTCCTTGTTGAGGATGATGACGGCGCCGACCTTGCTGCCCCACTTGCCCGAAGGCACGGCGACGACGGCCGCCTCGGCGACTTCCGGGAGCGACAGGAGCTCGCGCTCGACCTCGAGCGCGCTGACCTTCTCGCCGCCGGTCTTGATGATGTCGGCGCTCCTGCGGCCCTGGATGAAGTACATGTCCCCCTTGGCCCACGACGCCTGCGCGGGGTTCAGCCCCGCTCCGTCGACGCGCCGGCGCACCGCGACGTCGCCCGTCTTGAACCACTTGCCGCGCCCATCCTCGCCCTCGACGAACTCCTTGGCCGTGGCTGCTGGATTGCGCCAGTACTCTTTGAAGATGGTGGGGCCGCGGAGCTGGATCTCGCCGGAGCGCTCGCGGCCGGTGGCGGGGTCGATGTCCTCGCCCGGCGGGATCACGACGCCAGTGTCCATGTCGACGAGGCGGGCCTCGACGCTCGGTAGGGGCCAGCCGACGCTGCCGTCGACGCGGTCGGGGAAGTCCAGGCCGCAGGACAGCGCCATGCCGACCTCGGTCATGCCGTAGCGCTCGAGGAGGACGTTGCCCTTGGACAGGGTCTTCCAGGCCTCCTTGATCGGGGTCGGCAGCGCGGCGGAACCGGAGATGGCGAGGCGCATATGTTTTGGGGAGACGGCTTCGCGGGTGGGTTCTTTTGGGTCAAGAGGCAGGGCTTTGTGGGTTGCGAGGAGGCGGGAGTAGACTGTGGGCACAACGGTAAAGAATGTAGTCTTTTCTTCGGAGGGTTGGTGTCCGTTGACGCCGTTGGTGCCGTTGGTGCCATTGGAACCGTTCGTGGTTATGAATGGCGCAGCTAGGCGTTTCCAGACGGCATCGGCGTTGAAAGGGAACATAAACTCGATCGTAGAGCCGGCGAGGAGCGGGGTGAGGACGGCGTTGACGGTGCCGTGGATGTGGTGGAGGGGGAGGACGTGGAGGAGGTGGTCCGCGGGGGTGTAGTTCCACGCCTCGATCAAGGACTTGGATTGCGCCGTCAGCACGGACTGAGGGAGCAGGACCCCTTTCTGGTGTGTGTATTAGCCTCTGTCAGAGTTAGCGATGAGGGGTCCATTGGGCTTCGTACCGGTCTGTTGGTGGTGCCCGAAGTGTAGAGCATCATGCCTGCGCCGCCGGGGTCTGCGTTGTCGAGCTCGACCTGCTCATGCGCGGCACCCCCGAGGTGCTTTTGCAGCTCGAGCTGGGCGGGCTTGGAGGTGAGCTCGGTCGCGAGGACATCTCTTGCCTTTGCGGCGAATCTGGCCGAGAACACGAGCAATGACGCTTCGCTTTGGTTGAGGATGTACTGGAGCTCGGCAGCGGGGAAGGCCGGGGAGAGGGGCACGGCTATGGATCGCGCTGCGAAGGCGGCTAGGAGGGTAACTGGGAGGAAACACGTGTCAGCGGCACTGGCGCATTGTATAATGGTTCCTATTCAGAATATCTGGAACTGGGTAATTCGCGATTGGTTACAGCTTACCTACATAGTCGTAGCTGTTTTCTAATAGGAAAGCGACGCGCTCGCCGTTGAGGTCCGGCTTGCCGGCTGAGTCCAGCAACTGGTTCCGGGCACGGCGCACGTCGCCAAGAAGCTCTCCGTACTTGAAGCGGCGGCCTGACAGGGAGTGGATCACGGCCGTAGACTCGGGGTCGTGCTTGGAGATGGCCTCGAACAGAGGCAGTCTTGGAAGGGTTGTGGTGGAAGCCATTCTGAAGGGTAGGGATGCACGCGCGGCGGAGTATCGTGGTGATGTGAGTAGGCGGTTCGAGGAACTGAAGCTTGAGCTTGAGCTTGAGCTAACGGACAGTGCTCCGGCGGCGGCGACGGCGGATGTTGTCGATGCTCGGGAGCAGGAGCAGCAGCAGCCGGGCCGTCGTGCTACATTCCGCAAACCGGAGGCCAACATGGGTGGGGGAAAGAGAAGGGGGGAGGGGGGAGGGGAGGGGAAAGATAATATGATATGCGTTGCCGTTTCGTTTTCAATGGCGCTATTGATTCACGGGGACCGGGACACGGAGGTGGATATTCAGAGAGGGGTGACGGACTCCGTCGGTGGTTGTTCTCGGGAGTCAGACTGGGTAGTCGAAGGACAGCTGTTTGGGTGGTGGTGGTGTTAGGCGATTTTGGTTTTCGTTCATTTGTTACTGCTGCTGCGCTGCAACGGCGCTGTCAGGTCCCGGATCGGACTTATCCCTGCAGGACCGCCGGCGGCTTCGCAGGGCGTTCAAGGGGAATGTTCTTGGATGATGGTGCAACGGGTTTGAAGAACAGACAGTGAGAGATGGAGGTGTGCGTGCGCCGCGGGTACGGGGCTGGTCTCCGGGAGCTGGTGTTGGATCTTACCCACCCTCTCGTCCGACGTCTTGGGACGCATGCTTGTATGAGTTTATGAATTGGACGGGTGTTCCAAAATTCCAGTCCCTCAAGAAAGGGGGTAATAATAAAAAAACAGAAACTAATTACGCACCAAACGAAGTTGGTAATAGTGTTCAAGATTGGCGTTGAAGGATGTTAGTGGTAACCGGTCGAAGCAGCCGACCTCTTTCACCATCTGTCTATCCGTCCCTCCATCATTTGGCGTCACCCTCACTTCGGAGAACAGTACATCTATCTCGGCCGTGCGTGTCGCCTCAAGCCCGCCCCGTCTCCTCCGGTACAGATACCGCTTGTCCTGCCCGTTGCCGGTTCTTCGTTCTGCTTCCCTCCCTCGCCCTGCGGCCATTGCAGCTTGCTGCCGCTGCAAAGGCACTTCCGCAGCCTCTTCTGCTTCGATATTCCCTTGTCTTGTTCTATGCAAGGTCCTGTGTTGGCCGGGGGGATTGACGTCCCTTGACCCCCCGCCCTCGTGCATTGGCGATATTGTGAATCACAACAGCTTGGGAGAAGTCTATACTCCGTATACGGGACGGTGTAGTTCCTGGGTTTATCTGGACGGGCAGCTTTCCTGATCAGATGCCAACGGCGCCTTGCGCCAAAAGCGGAGCGGACAAGGTGGCCCGAATGCGCCTCTCTACCGCAGTATAGTCTCTCTCGCCTTGTGCTTTCCAGCAGAGTTCATATTGAGAGAGAGAGAGAGAGAGAGAGAGAGAAGCGGTGGATGCGCGGTGACGGTAACGAGCGGGGGCGACGGTGACAGGGGTTAGTGAATACGCGGTGAGCGTTGCTCTGACTCTTCGTTTCTCCATACCCAAGTCCAAAGTTAGTACCTACGCCATACTCTGTACAGGCGGTAAAGATCCAGTCTCTGCCGCTGCGTTGGTGGACGGTCACTGCGTTGCGTTTTCCCACCCCCCGGTTCGTTCTTGTCACGACGTCTTCCAATTGTTTGTAGCTCTTCTTTCAGCCCCGGCCCACTCGTCCGCGCTAGATTGTGTGACTCCTTCGTTTCGCATTGGCGATGTGATGGGATGAAGCATGGGGACCGGAAAATTGGGAAGAAGCAAAGAAGGGCGGTGGACATAACAGCAGCAACATGCAAAAGCACAGCTACCTCTCGACCATCTCACCTCTCGCATTTCAGCCCACCTCAATGGGGATGGAGGCGGAGGCGGGCGATGGGCCCTCCTGGCACCATGCACCTGGGTGCAAAAGCACACACACAACCTCACCCAGCCTAACCCGTGGACCCGGCCAGGAAAAAAAATGGAAAGCTTGAGAAATGGAACACGCACTGAATGGAACACTCCGCTGCCACCCCGGACAAGACGGCCCAGCATGCCTCAGTCACGGATGGTGGAGTCTGCCGGTTACCAACCGGAAGGAGAGACGCAGGCTTCCAGGACCACTGATTGGCCACACACGTCCCATTGCCATGTTGCCTCCCAAGCCCATCCCGCATGCCGCTCTCTTCTCACCGACACACCGAAACTTCCCAAATGGACCCACGCTACCTTAGTCTGGGGGTCGATGAAAATCTCCTGGCCGGGGGTCTCCCTTTTTTTGCTTTTTTCCTGGGCTCTTTCTGCCACAACAACCTTGCATCACACGTTGACCGTACCTGAGCTTTACCGCATATTCGGTCTGCACAACAGCAAGCAAGAAAGCACCACCACCACCAAGAAAGTCCACACCGCGTCGAGCCGTATCCGTACCTAGACCAAAAAAAGCCATTGGACTAGCAAATCCCTATCCAATACACGCGCAACTTTGCTTATTCCCTGTCCGCTTGTTTTGGCCCTCTGCTTGCCTATTGCTTGCTTTGGCCACTCGAGACGCTCTCTTGCTCCAGCTCCAGTCCACACACCGGCTCCGAGGTACGCAACAACCAGGCACCTCGCTCACCTCCTTTTCGCGATACGCCTACTTCAAGTCCTCCCTCTTCTCTCCTTCTTTTCTCCTTCCCTTCCCCTTTCTCTTCTTCTATTCCCCATGAATTCGTTCCGTCCCTTTGTCGGTAGGATCGGGAGTATTTTGACCGGAGGAATAATACCACAATCGACGTATACACAAATACCGACACCAATGTTGCGCAGATACGCCCTCGGCTTCTCGGCCTCGGCCAGACCCCACAACATGTCTTCCACCACTCCCGTTGAGGACGCCATCCGGGCCAAGGTAAGAACATTCTCTTCTGCTGCCGTCGGTTTTGCGCGCGCCGCTTTGGACACCAAGACGTTGCTGACTCGTGTGAAATAGATCAATGCCGCTCTCTCCCCCTCCACCCTCGAGATCTACAACGACTCCCACCTCCACAGCCACCACAAGGCCATGCAAGGCAGCACTTCCAAGGAAACCCACTTCAGGTACGAATTTCATCTCATCGTGTCCAGCTGTGAAGAGTATTTCCACTAACACCAATTCCCCAAATAGACTCGTCATCGTCTCCGACGCCTTCGGCACCAAGATGCAGTCCGCTCGGCACCGCATGATCTACGCCCTCCTCCGCGAGGAGATGGCCCACGAGGGCGGCATACACGCCCTGCAGCTCAAGACCCTGACGCCCGAAGAGGAGGAGAAGCAGAGAGAAGCCAAGGCAGCCAAGGCCGCTGCTAAGAAGGCTACCGAGGAATCCGCCCAGTCGTCCGACGACTCAGCTTGAGGAAGCGAAAAACGATACCCCGAAAAGAACGCACTTGGAAATGCTACAACACTTACGACACGAGAGACGAATGAACCGACAGTTTAAGGAAAGAGACATGATGGGACAAAAAGAAAGAACGAATACCTTTGGGAAACCATACCAGGCCGAACGGGTGTTAACACTATAACGGAGTCACATATGCTTTCTTTGCTTTGCTGCGAATGAACGAGACAACGTTGATTTACGAACCTGATTACGAACGAAGCCCGCCGAAACTTGTACACCGGATATTTCCGTCTTCGGCGCATGTTTTCTATAACCAAGCAGGGGGAATGCATTAGACAACCTTAAAAAGACTCTGCAGAGAGCCGGTCGCGCGTGCGAGAAGAAAAAAAAAAGAAGCAAGCACTAGATCCAGTCTATGACAGATTGATTTACCTGAGCAATTCAGAGTACCATAACCGTTTCGGCCCCCTACATTGACAGTCTAATACTACTCTACTACTCTACACAAACAAACGTTGTCGAACCGATGAGGAGGGTACCGTACATTCATTGTGAAACAAGCCAGCCAAACTCCTTTGCACGTCCGCGAAGACAGCGTGTTCGCTCCCAATGACTGTCTTCATCAGAGTCTCTGGACCAATGCCGTACGGATGATTAGGCATCAACCCGGGCGTGGGTTCGTTGTGCTGCAATAACTCCCGTGTTGATGCACCGTCTCCGTAGGACAACTCAAGTATCCCCGCCGTTGGGCGCGGGAGTGGATCCCGGGAGTCGACCTTCCCTGGCCATTTTGGCAATCTTCTTCTTCCACCGCTCATTGTGCCTCTGTCTTTCCGCCTCCGTCTTCTTGGGTTTCTTGACGCGGGAATCCTGAGTCGAAGCAGAGAAGGTGCTGCTGCGCACGCTATGCGCCGGACTGTGCGGCGCTGGGCGAGAAGCAGCTCTCAGATCGAAGGAAGGCAGCAGAGTTCGACGCACAGGAGGCTTCTCGATCTCGGCTCGAAGCGACGGTCGTGTGGTCCGCTGTGCTGGCGGGGGCGTCTCTTCGACATTTGCGGTGCGCAGGCGTTGTGAATAGGTCGCAATTGTCTGATTGGTGACAGGTGCCCCTTGTTGTGGAGTAGCTCGACTAGAGAGTTGAGGTTTGTGGCCATTCGGGCTCTCTTGTTTGATAGAGGGACCCTTCTCAATGACGTTGGGTGGTGCTGGGCGCAGTCGAGGGTTGCTAGAGAGGAAAACAATGTCATCATCTTCTATGTAGATAGGAGCTTCCCGATGCTGTGCCTTTGGCGTTTCCGGTACGTGCGGTGACCGCGGCTCCTGGTCTGTCATCCGCTGCCTGCCTCTGTCTTGTTTGGCGGGGCTCGGCTCTGGCTCCGGCTCAACAGACAAGGTCTCCACGATGGGAGATATGGTCGCCATGTCCTGTTCCTCTATTGCAATCACTTCTCCTCTCTGTGATGGGATTTGTCCCTCAAAAACACGCCTGGCTTGAGGCGGCGATATTTGAAGAGTAATGCTGGCAGCGTCCTGGGCTGGTTTAGCGCGGTCCGCAGGCGAAGGAGTGGTGACATGTGAGGTGTTGCTGTTCTCCGTTGATGTCGTTGGCAGCGCTATTGATGGTTTGGTGGTGGCTGGATATGGCGAGACCTCCGGTGGAATCGTTCCCTTGGCGGAGTTTGATTGCTCAGGATAGAGCTCGAATACTCGACTCAGGTTTGCGACTGTCACGACGTCCTTTTGAAAAACCGGCTTGTCCACATTATCGACGTACCATCTTATGGCCGTAATCGGCTTCTCGCGGGCATCTGACTTATCCAACTGGTCCATATACTGGATGTAGCCATCTCCGAACGCCCGGATGAAGTCATCATAAAGCCATTTCGGAAGCTTTTGGTTGCGCTGAAGATAATCGACCACCATGCATGCTCTGACAAAATCCATGAGGCTGCCCGAGTAAGTAGGGTAAGCGGTACAGAAAGCCCCGAACGGGTCTCGCGTGAACTGCGCCGCAATTGTCTCAATTGGAGGAAGAAGTGCTGGTTGTGGCGATTCGGGGAGATCGTCTTCGCTGTCCTCGACTCTGGCTGCCGGTGAATCATCAGCTCCGAGTAGTTTACGAGATTGCTCGAAACGAGCTGCCGCGGCTTTGGCAGTCAGCATGGCCCTCTCGTCTTCCTGCTTCCTCTTCTCTAGCACTTTCTTCTCCTCCTTCACTTGTCGTGCTGCCTCGACCACGAAATCCATGGATCGATGGATGAGTTCCATGCGAAACGACAGCCTCCCGTTCCTCTGCACGGAGACACCGCGACGAAGGGGGCCGTCTGGCGCAGACCACAAGCTTCCCAGAGCAACACCCCTCTTGTCTGCAAGCAAAGTAATGCGTTTCAATGTCTGTAGGCTGTCTTTTGAAATGGTTGGTCGAAGGTGCTGCAGATCCGTTGGAAGCCATTCAACCCTCGGCTTCTGCGCTCCGTAGGTGTCGTCCAACCAAGTCTCGAGTTCGTTCCTAGACACCTCAACTTTCGGCACTTCGCCCATATGAAAGCCCTCTTCATTGCCGCCCAGTAGCAGGTTTTCGGAGGAGTTACCGCTCTTTTCAACGTCCGCAGCTATGATCAAGCCGGAACGACCGGCTCCTGAAAGTGAATCCTGGAAATCTTGGTACATCTGTCGCTCCTCTATGAGACTTTTCTCGTTGTTTGATATTTTGAAAATGCTTGCGTCTTCTGTTGCCTCTTCAAGAATTTTCTCTTCGCCTCGCGCCTCCTGCACAACTTGATCCTCCAGTGGCTTTCGGTAATCGGCGGTGTAAGTTGACGCGATACATGGGTCCGAGGATGCTGGCACCGGATCTTCGCGAGGCTGAGAGAGCGGAATTATGGGCTGTTTCCCGGGCGTTGACGCAGATGAGGACCAGTCAGCAGCGGTGATGACTTTCATGCTTCGCCTCTTCTTAGGGGTAGACGACATCGCGGTGCTCTTAGCGTCGCTATAAGTCGATGCGATCATATTGCCCTGGCCGCATGGCGGGCTTGTGACAGCTTGAGAAGCCCTTAACAAACGCGCTGCAACCATCCTGATAGGGGGTGTTGCTTGGTTGATGGCGTCAGGGATGCACGTTTCCATCTCATCTTCACCACCGGCGCTGCTTGAAGGGAAGGCCCCAATTCGAGGTCGCTTCAGGTTAAGCTGGAGAGAGTTGGTTGGCGGTTTGTATCGCTTTGGGGCGAGAAGTATGGGAGATGATGGGCACTGCGGAGGGCTGCTTGGGAGCCCTGCAGTTGGTGACGGCACTGGGAGCTGGCTCTCGATTCCGATTTGAGACCTGATGGAAGGAGCAGGTGACGAATTTCGAGCTGTCAAGTTTCTACCTCGCTCTGGAGATGGTGACCACGATATTGCTGATTCCGGAACAGAAGACGGTGACACTGGTGCGGAGGAGTCAGGTGATATCTCGCCTTCGTCCGACACATTGTTGACTTTTCTTGTTGCTGTCGAAGAGGGAGCGCTGGAGACTGGCGCCTGTGGTCTCTGTGCTGGAGGTGGAAGGGTGTGAGCTGCATGGAAGTCTTTGAGGCTTTGTATAACCTCTGGGGGCACATTTGCTGCTTTGTTGCTGCCTTTGAAAGCAACAGACCAGGAATCCGGGCGGTCCAACAGCTTTTGTTGTTCTTTAGGGATCTTTGTGAGACTCCGGGGGATTGAGGATCCACTCAGGAGTACTTTAAATGATGTCCGCGTCTCAGGAAAGCCTGAAGTGCTCCCCAAGCTGGCCATCGTGATAGGTGTGAATATTGTCGCCAGTCCTAAGTTCTTTGCGCTGAGGTAGGTAGTCGGGATCTGAGTTGCAGCAACCAGGCGGGTTGTTGATGGGAAATAACAGGTACCTAGCCCAGAAAAATGGGATGAGTGGGTATAATTGTGTATGGCCAGCAGAAGTGAATATCAATATGTCGTCTGAGTTGTGAATCAAGGCCACACCATAGTGACAACAATAATAACACCAGAAGGAGGTCTCATCTTTTAACATACCTTAACCTGGGGTGACGCGCTGGAGCCTTCATAGCGCGTTTTTTTGGTGTCCAATTTACCTCAGCAGCAGGGCAGGCCGCCTGCCACTGCGGGGTGCTAGCAGGAGGCAGTTGTGGGGCACATCCAAGTTGCCCTGCCCTGCCCAAAGATCCCATCCAATGGGAAAGTAATGCCTTACCTCATGTAAGTGGGTCCAGCTTCTGTCGGAACGGGTACCAGATACATCCACATGCGCTGCGACTACCACTTCAACGGCTCTTAAGAATGCCCCAGGAATCCCCCAAGCCATGCATTTCACCTATTGTACACACTAACTTTGTTAGCCTAGACTTGCCATCTCTCCAACAATGGAACTCTCAACTGCCAACTGAACCCAGCTTCGTCATCCCCCGTTTGATGATTCCACCCAAATCGGCAGCCGCTGGGCCACGCGGGCCTATACTTTGGAGGGATAGCGCTGGCTGGTTTCGCAGTAGCACATGGATGGCCCGCCTCTAAAATACTCCCAGTGCCGATTTAAAGACATGAGGTCGGTCTGCAGACTACAGATACGTAAGACGACACACCACATCCGTTTCTGCTTCGTCGCCTTACACGACCAAGAACCTGACCGCCGCCACGTGGTTTCTCCTCCTCATCACCTGCGTCTGTCCTTGAACCCTTGATCTTGACCCGCGATCCTGCCGAGGAAGACCATTCCGATATCTTTCACATCCCTTACCACCGAAACCCTTCTATTTGAGCGATCCAAAGTTCGACAAACCCATACACCGAGTTTCACCACCGCGAATAAGCACATTGAAGCGGGTTCGATTGGGCAGGAGTTGATCACGAGGGGAAGGGCTACAGTCAAAGAACCCTCACTTGATCACGCTTCGCAGCAGTCGCCATGTCACTCTGATAACGAAATATGCATGCGCTACTCCCCATGCCGTAGAAATACACACTTTTCGAGCCCCTCGTCGTCATAGCTGGCCCGCCCAAAATGGCTAGCAATAATGTCCCGAAACCGAACTCCCCGGCAGTCCTTTCGACGCCTCCGAGCTTCAGAAGTCGTCACGATTCCATCAACTCGATATCGACGGCCTCGCAGGCCGACAAGGATCAGTTGGCTCACACTCTTAACAGGATCCATACCTCTGCGAGCCAGTCCGACTCCTTGACGACCTTCAACGACTTCGCACCCCCTCCTTCTTCTCTTCCAGCGACCGAAACAAAGGCTCTGACCGGCGAGTTGGTTCAGAATGGACTTAGCGGACTTTACAGTCGCCTCAAAGAGGCTGTTGGTGCCGTCGGCGCGAGGGCGCAGGACGCAGACGATGCAGACAGCTTCGACGCCGCTTCAAAACGCAGCACTAGCACGACAACCACTTCAATAAGGACTCCGACGGCATCGCTTGCCCGGGTAGAGACTGCTGCAACTGGCTCCTCATTCACCTCTGCCATGACGAGCGATGGTCCCATGTCGGCTACGACCTCCTCAGGAATGAATACAGCCATTTCCAGTAGCCAGTCTCAACCACCCCAGTCCTCTCAGACGACCTCGATAGCCGCTATGACTGCTTCCAAGTCGAGCACATCAAGTCGACAGAGTAGCCTACCCAGTGTGGCTAAAGCGTCAGCCGTCACAGCTATCAATCCGGAGGTTGCGCCTGCCACAGCGACAAGAAGCTTGGCACACACAGAAGATGGACCCAGTCGACCCTCAGGGAGGCGAAGCATCAGCAAACCGGATTCTCGGCCGCTGGTGATCGGCTCTGAAAGTTCCCACAAGTTCGATGTTCTCGAACCCAAGCCCTCTACTGCCCTCGACCGAAGCCATGCAAGTTCTCGATCGCGACGGGAAGACGTTACTGATGTTGACGGTCCTGCCGAGAAGCCTTTGAGTCCTATTAAGACGAGTGCTCCTCCGCTGCCTAAACTGCAAACAACGGATCCTCGATCTCCAGTGTCTTCAGCTGCCTCAATGCTTTCTGCTCCCAAGCGACCGGCCGTTATCGACCGCATCAGTCGTTCAAGATCACCAGGGTATGCGCCTTCACGATCATCATCTATGGAGCATGTTACAGCAGAGCCAAGTCCAATCAGTACCACTGCACACGACTCAGTCTACCACGATTCCTTCGCCCACGATTCTCAACCAAAGCAAGGAAGGACAGGTGTCCTACGAATTCCTGGTACAACAACCAACGAGGGCGCGCCGGAGCAAGTCAACGCAAGGCTGGATCGCATGCGACGTCAGGTGCTGAGCAAAGAATTCTGGATGGCCGACGAGACTTGCAAAGAGTGCTTCATTTGTGGACAGCCGTTCTCAGCATTCAGACGGAAGCATCATTGCCGAACTTGCGGCTGCATTTTCGATTCGAAGTGTACCTCTATCATTCCGGGCTCAAAATTTGGAATGACGGGAACTTTGCGAGTTTGTAAAACATGTCTGAAAGTCATCAACCAGCGCCTTTACGAAGGCAGTGGCTCAGAAGACTCCGGGGACGACTCGTTTCTACCGGCTCTCTTCCGTCAGGCAAAGGCCACGCCTAAAATCACCCAAGTTGAAGCTGAGGTCACAGAACCCAGTTTCGCTGACAGAATGGAGGGTTTGGATGATGCTAGGTCTGTTCAAACGCCCATGATGGCTATTCCGGCAACCAGACGAATCAACGATTCAAATCGGAATTCTGCTATTTTGGAAATCGATGCGCCACAACTCAGCCGCCCGAGCTCGTCTCGGTCTCTTAGATCCTTGACTTCCGCCAACCGTCCGCAATCGTCAGGCCACAGGCGACATCATTCAAAGCATCACAACAACTTCCTCGCACGCTTCAAGCCGATGCCGGCACCGGACGTTGACAGAGCTCCTTTTCGCAAAGGCATAACCGACGAGATGATCAAGAAGCCCAAATATCCTGCATTTCACGACGACAACATTATTGATCCTGAATTAGCGGCCTACATGTCAGATGAGTCCAGCGGCGACGAACAGATGAGCATATTTGCCACGATGTCAAGTGCCGACCTACAACCGTCTAGTTACGACCACGAGAAGTCCAGTTTCGGACCGTTTTTGAGTGCGGGAAGAAGACATCGTTTGGGCCGGGGCGACAAGAGCGTCAGTGGGCTAAGCTTCACCAGCCGTGGAATGGATGATAACGCCGGGTCCGGTAGCCTAATGCATGGCCGACCAGCAAGACGACGCAACTTGAGCAACGTGAGCCATCAAATGCGGTCCCCGCGCCCCAAATCCGGCATCTTCAAGGGGCCTTCGGCATCGAACGAACACGTTTTCACAATCGAAAACCCTGCCATTGAAGCTACCAAGCTCACCAGAAGCGACTCCATGCGAGACGACAAACAGCCGCAGGTAGAATTGAACCCGTCAAGCATGGTGCATGTGAAGAAACTACTGCATCAACTTCTCGAGGATTCGGGTATACCCAATGTGCCTGCCTGGGAAAAGGCTTTGGTCCCTATCTTGCTGCAGTGTACGGATGACGTTACCCCCGATATACGGGCCGGGGATGACATGGATATTCGTCATTACGTCAAACTCAAGAAGATTCCAGGGGGCAAACCCGGCGATACCAGTTATGTATCGGGGGTTATTTTCACCAAGAACCTGGCTCTCAAAAGCATGCCTCGTCGCATTATCAATCCTCGCATTGTGATAGTGTCGTTTCCCATCGAATACCAAAGGCATCAGCAACACTTCATGAGTCTTCAGCCAGTTATCGAACAGGAGAAGGAATTCTTGCGGATTGTAGTCAACCGGATTATCAACTTACGCCCACAACTGCTTCTGTGCGAAAAGTCGGTTTCTGGCGTTGCACTACAATACTTATCCGAGGCTAACATCGCGGTCGCCTACAACGTCAAGCCTTCGGTCATTGAAGCAGTATCACGTTGCGCGGAGACGGACATCATCTCCTCTCTCGACATGCTGGCGTTGCAGGTCCAAGTAGGCAGGTCTGGCGGCTTTGAAGTCAAGACATATGTCAACAAGAACTATCCAGGCAAAAAGAAAACCTACATATTTCTTTCTGGTTGTTCCGAAAAGCTCGGTTGCACCATTGCTCTTCGAGGAGACTCTACAGAAGTCTTGTCTAAGATGAAGAAGATTACCGAGTTCATGGTTTACGTCGTTTACAACTTGAAGTTGGAGACATGCTTGATGAGAGATGAGTATATTCAGTTGCCTGCAGAAGTTGACGAATCATCGTCATTGGCATCGTCTCTTCGTCAACCAATCGAGGAGGGCCCGCGGTCTTCAAGCGCATCCATGGAGAGCGCAAAGAATGAGCCATCAGTGGCCAAGGCGTTGCTAACCGACTCCGAGCTTCCTTCTCAGACAAGTAATGGCACATCGATGGTGACTTCTGAGGGCACTGTCTCATCCGACCAACCTGAAGAACCGCCGGTAGAAGAGAGGCCGAAACCGGTCTCTTTGCACGCCTCTCACCTCCCGCCTACGTCTCCTGAATCACAAGTGCCCGAAGATGTTCCGATGCCAACATACTACAGCGACATGGTTGCGCGATACGAGACAAAGATTCTGTCTGCGTCTCCATTTGTCAAGTTCGCTCAGCCTTATCTCCTCATGAAAGCTCGCGAGCAAGAGCGAAGACTCGTCTACCTGAAAAGGTTGAGGGATCAGGACGTGATTGAAGAGCAGACTGATGCTGAGAAGTCCAGATCGCAGAGATTCCAGCTGATCAAACCTGAAATGGTGCACGCGATCGGACAGAAAGCGCCACGTCAAATCATGGAAGTGCTTCATGCTGTCCACGACGCCGAGTACGATAAGGCACTTTACAATTATCAGACTCAGACAAGACAGTGGGAGAATTATATCCAAGGCAACCTCGATTTATTCGATCCGTATTCTCACCAGAACATCGTCGTTCTGTACTCGGAAATCTGCACAGAGACGAAGATCCCTTGTTCCGAGCCCGGACTGATAGCCATTGGTTTTTACGACGAGCATGTCGATGATAGTGGAAGCATGGATCCTGATTGTACACTTGGCCAGTACATCGAAGATCTTTGCATAAACAAGGACTCGATTTGCACCGCCAATGGCTGCGATCGGAAAATGACTGAGCATCACCGCACCTACGTGCATGATGATTCACGAGTCACCATCTTTGTTGAGCAACCAGCCCTTAAGCAGAGGCGCAATATCGATGGCATCACCATGTGGAGCTATTGCAAAATCTGCAAGAATAACTCGCCGGAGATGGGTATGTCTGACAGCACTTGGAAGTACTCCTTTGGCAAATATCTCGAGCTCCTCTTCTGGAGCAGAGGTTTGCGGCTCCATGACATGACGGGCTGTGCTCACGACCATCATCGAGATCACATTCGTTATTTCCAGTACCGCGACACGTGGGTTAGAATCCATTACGACCCGATCGATCTTCTCGAAATCATTGTTCCCCGGGCTCGAATCACATGGAAGGTTGAGAACGACCTGAAACTGAAAAACGAGATTTTTAATAAGATCGAAGAACGATGGGTTCGCTTCATCAATTCCGTCAAACTTAGAATCAAGAGCATTCGGATTGACAGCGTCCTCCCCGAAAAAGCGGAAGCTTGCAAGCTTGAGGTTGATAGACTCGCCAAGAAAGCCCAAGAGGACCAGATATCGTTGATACGTCGCCTCCAAGAGACCTACGTCAACTCCAAGTACTACGAGGTCATTCCTTTCAATGCAATCGTCAGAGAAATGCTGGAAAAGGCCGGTGATTGGGATGCCGCATTCTCCAAATTCGAGGTCGATTTCCTTCCGGACAAAGATCTACGGCAACTGACAATGATTCAACTCAAAAAGATCTTCACCGACAATGAGTCGAGGGAATCCCTTCCTTCGACAGATGGCACCGCATCAACCGTTGATACTGGGGAACCTCCTTCCCAGACATTTTCGGATATTGACGAAAAGTCCTCGACTCAACCAACCGATGCGACTGAGCCCAGTGCAGATGAGAATCCAGACGTTTCCAAGGCCGAAGATGAAGACGAGGACAAAGGACAAGAGGAGGAAAAAACGAAGGAAACGGAATTCGAGGTACTATCGGCGCCAATTCCAATCCCAGAACAACAACCGGACCAGAAAGACAAGGGAGTTGCCAGAGAAGAATCAGCATCGGACGCAAGCAAAATACCCACCCCGGCCGAAGCCATTCTTGAGAGAGTGGAGCCTTTGGATCTTGCCACGCCAGGTTCGCCTAAAGTCAAGAACCCATTTTCTATTGCCCCAATGGATAATGCAGAGAAGTCATCAGTTCCTAAGACCATCGAGCCAGTCTCTCCTGGTGCCAGGCTTCCGCTTACCACAGCATCTACGGGCATTTCCCTTTCAGAAAAGGTCGAACAACTTCGCCGTGAGCGTCAAGCCATGGGTGCCGAGACGCCATCGACAGAAGAGCCGGCTGAGGCGCCGCCAAAGCCGAACCCGGAGCGAGCTATCGCCCGCAGGACTCCGATGATTAGAACTCTGTCGCAACCTGCTCAGACGCTACCGCGATCACAATCGAGCTTCGGAAAACCGATCATGCCGAAGGATGTTAGTGAAACATCAACTGATTCGTCTTTCAAAATAGACAAGAAGCCTTTTGATCGCCTTGGTCTGGGTATGAAAAGCCATAGGAAAGCTGGCCCCTCCTCAATTCCTCGTCTGATCACCAAGAAGAAGGATACACATTTGTCGTCACAGGTATCTAGAATTGCCCGGCACTTTGAGCAGTTGAGCCGTGAATTCGAAAAGGAAAGGCAACGCGAAGACAGGAGAAAGCGCTTGGCTAAAGGAAACGTCCCTCGAGCGGGCTTGCCACGGTCGGCCACTAAGGCCATTGTCGAAGTCTACCACAACATCGACAATGCCGTGCAGGAGCCCGGGCCTTCAAATAATGACCAAAACAACGACATCAAGATTCTTGAGCCGAAGACGGCGCCTGTTACTCCAGCTCCACATACAGTGCACACGGAACCCTCGCCCGAGCCACTAGCGGAAGAGACACCGCCGACACCCGAGGCTCCTCCTGCTACAGACGAACATCACGTTGGTGGCGAGACAGACGATACCGCGACAGTCACTGCGAGTCACGGCGGCTCTGACGATGAGGGCCAAAGCGACAATGAACAGTCGCTTCTCGATGACCTGCTCCCAGATGTCAAGGAGCTGGCCGACTCTCTGGAGCCAAGCACCGAAATTCCATTAGAACTGCCCAAGCACCAAAAGACTAGTCTTATGAAGATGCTCACAAACTTCTGGGCCGAACGATCTGCGAGTGGTTGGCCATCACTTGATTACCCGGTAAACGCTAGCGATCACATTTTTCTCGATTCTGACGTTATCGTACGAGAGGACGAGCCAAGCTCTGTAATTGCATTTGCACTAAGCTCAGACGACTACCGGACAAAGCTAGCAGACATTCGTCGCCAAGAGCGCATAGCGATTCAGAAAGACCACGAAGCCTCGATTCTTGAAGGAAAGTCTTCCGGCGTTTCTGACACTGGCGGCGAGTTCATCATGGAAGAGGGCGAGTTGGAGAAGAGTCTACTCAGGGCGACCGGCACCCACCTAAAATACCAATTCAAAGAAGGCTCTGCGACAATGCTCTGTAAGATTTTCTACGCGGAGCAATTCGATGCTCTCCGTCGAAAATGCGGCGTGGCGGATCGCATTGTTGAGTCTCTTTCCCGGTGTTTGAAGTGGGATTCCAAAGGAGGCAAGACCAAGTCAGTGTTTCTTAAGACACTCGACGACAGACTTGTCTTGAAAGGACTGTCTCCCATCGAGACATCTGCCTTCTTACGATTCGCTCCAGCCTACTTCGGTATCATGGCAGAGGCTCTCTTCCATGACCTCCCTTCCGTGATTGCCAAGATGTTAGGTTTCTTCCAGCTTATTATCAAGAACCCAGTCACAGGTGTGGAGATCAAGTTGGATCTGCTACTCATGGAGAATTTGTTCTACGACCGAGGCCCGACACGTCTTTTCGACCTGAAAGGTTCTATGCGCAATCGTAAAATTCAATCCACCGGCGAACAGAACGAAGTGCTCTTAGACGAGAACATGGTAGAATTCATTTATGAATCACCCCTTTTTGCGCGAGAGCATTCCAAGAAGCTCTTGAGAGCATCTGTAAGTTACTCATTATCAGTTTTGAACAATATCCCGCTAACAGGATAGGTCTGGAACGATACACTATTCCTTGCTCGACAGAACGTGATGGACTATTCGTTAATGATCGCGGTTGATGAAGCCAGGAAGGAATTAGTTGTTGGCATCATCGACTGCATTCGTACATACACGTGGGACAAGAAACTAGAAAGTTGGATAAAGGATCGCGGTTTCGCAGGCGGCGGCAGAAATCGTCCAACGGTCACCAGTCCAAAAGAGTATAAGTCTCGTTTCAGGGAGGCAATGGCAAGGTGAGAATTTCCAGAAGTTTCAGTTAGACAATTGTTCTGACCTTCCTTTAGATATATCCTCCAAGCACCAAATTGCTGGCATCAATTCGGCGTGCCTCAGCAGATGGCTAACTCCGTGAGGCCGCGGTTTGAAGACGCCAAGCTGGAGTAAGCCTTTGCCGTGAGAGAATTTGCCATGGCCTCAGTATGCAGATCTCTGGGCTGTAACTACACTGGTTGTTAAATAGGGCTGTAGCATATTAGGCGTTCGAAGGATAAGCAAGGAGTTGGAGTCTTAATAACATGGGCACAGCGCACTAGTGTTACAGCATTGATGAATTACGCCCTTGAAAGTTAGATGATACCCATCGACAAAATCTAGAGTATCTGATGCTTTAAAGTCCGCAAAGGCAGGTAGAAAGCATGCTATTGCCTGAAAACCAGGGTAGAACTTCATCGCCGAAGGGCCTAGATCGGCCCACTGAAAATGCTTCTTAGCTAGTGACCATGGGAAGGTACCCAGGTGCACCTGGTTACCAAGGCCCAGTCCGAGTCAAACGTAACTTCACCCACCCATCTCACTTAATCCTCGAGATCTGCAACAGCAACGAAGGGCCTTCGAAGTTGGATGTACAGAACCAACGTTCTGATCGATAGCTCTCATGTCAATAGATCTGAATTGGGAGACGCTCACCGCGGGCCCTGATGGAGAGGCACTAGCCATTCGCATCCGCGACTTCATCCACACAAAATTTCAGGCCGTGCCACTCCCTCGCTTCATCAAGTCCGTCAAAGTACACGATTTCGAGTTTGGCACCATCGCACCTGAACTAGAGCTCAAGGACATCACCGACCCCTTGCCAGACTTTTACGAGGAGAACTCCGATATCGAGGATGATGAGGAGGAGGATGAAGCGGATCCGGAACCTTCACCTCCAACGCCACAGCAAATTCCCCGCGAGAGCAGGAGGCAGAGGGAGGACGCCTCAATGCCGCCAAGACTGAGGACAAATACACTGAGGGGTCAATCTGGAGACTTTCCAAGTCCGTTCTTGGGTGTCTCAACGCCGGGCATTTTGGGTGGTGCGTCGAACTTGCACTATTTTCAATCGCATCTTGGCACAGGATGGTCGGGGACGCAAACGCCTCTTGCTGCCGTAGCCGGCGCGCACTTGGGCAACAGGATGGACTCTTCGGCTGCCGTATCTCCCGTGAGCTCGCCGGCACTGCATTCGCCGAGCCACAGCCGCCAAGCCTCGCTGAGTTCCGTGTCCGCGAGCGACTTCAATCCGGTGGCATTTGTCCAACAGCAGCAGCAGCAACAACAACAACAAGATTTACGGGAGAAGGCGAGTGTGTCGACGTTGGCACCAACTTCCGTAGGGGCTTCTAGGCCGCCGACGAGAGATACGCATGCTCCTGCAGGGTCTGCTCCGATCCGGGAGGAAGATGACGACGAGGAGGGTGAGAATGCGCCTAGGTTCAAGGAGCCCAGGCCAGAAGACCTGCAAGCTGTCTTCAGGATTCGATATGCTGGCGATGTCAGGCTACGTCTGACGGCGGAGATTTTGCTGGATTATCCGATGCCTAGCTTTGTGGGAATCCCGGTGCAGCTGAGCGTGACTGGACTGACGTTTGACGGGGTGGGGGTCATGGCGCATATACGTAAGAGGATACACTTTTGTTTCCTGAGCCCGGAAGATGCAGTCACGGCGGTTGGCGCGGACGAGGCTGAGCCTAGCGAGCCTGGGAAGAGGTTCGGTGGGCTCCTGCAGGAGATTCAGGTTGAGAGTGAGATTGGGCTGAGGGACGGTGGCAAGCAGAGCCTCAAGAACGTGGGCAAGGTGGAGAGGTTTGTGCTGGAGCAGGTGAGGAGGATATTTGAAAATGAGTTCGTGTATCCCAGCTTCTGGACATTCTTGGTCTAGACACGGTTCCGGCATTCATTAGAGGTATCAAAAACGTGGGCATCAGGGGCGGGCGGTCTTTTGGCACAATCTCCGTGCATGGTTGGTTGCTTTACAATGGTATCTACTAGCAAAAAAGAAAGCAATACCACGTCTCAAAAATCGACGCAAATGATTAAGTGAGCGTGCTTTTGAATCCCTGGTAGGCCTGTTGGATGTCCATCTCCAACTCACGGGCCTGCTGCTCGCTCAGCTCGTCGGTAGCCTTCATCTGGTTCAATGTAATGAGCCACTGCACGATTTTGCCCCTATTATCGAAGTCGCGATCCGTCACTTTGTTGACTGACTGGATGACATCGGACAGCAACGGGTGCAGCTGGTCCTTGGATAGCAGGCCTAATTTGACCGCGTCGAGGAAGGTGATGAACTCCTGAGTCGCCTCCAAGATCAAGGCTCCGCTGGTATTACCTGCGGCTGCTGGAGCCGGGGCGGCGCTAGAGGAGGCGGTCACGGTTGTCGACGGCATGCCGACACGGATGCGCTCTGTCGCTCGGGGAACTTCAAGCTGCCGAGTTCTTATGTTAGCGCTGAGGCACGCAAAGATGACCACCGAAGGTACTAATTGACGATATCACGCACATCCCATTCTGCCTTAAACTCCTCCAGGCCTCTGAAGGCCCTTGCGACAGTTTCGTCGGCTAAGATGGATTTGTATTGCTTCAACGAGCGCTCACAGATCTCGGTGTAGTCGGCCTCAGGTATCGCGTCCTTCAAGAAGGCTTTCTCGAGCTCGTCAAGCGTCACGATAATACTGAAGATCTCGGCGAGCGAGTCTTGAAGGTCGCGCTCGGCGCGGGTGTCGGCTAGCTTCACCTCCTGTGGTGACGCATCACCGTGTTAGCACTGATGCGCTGCGGGGGCGGGGCAGACAGATCGCTGGAGTGCAAGGGGACTGAGGATATGCTACCTCATCAAGATTGATTGTTGCTGATAATGTCGTGTTGGGAATATAGCTATGCGGCGTCGGCGCATAGGGTTGCCGGGGCATCATCTTCGCGGCTGAGTTGGACTCGTTGCCGGCTTCATGATCGATCGGCAGTCGTCACAGCTTGGAGCTGTCAAGCTCGGCGTGTCGCAATCAGACACACACATACCAACAAGTGAGACAAGGGTACCCGTCAAGGTTCCGTTCCTCAGCAGGAGCCTCAGCTTGGGGCACAGCTTTTGACGCTAGTCCCAGACTGGTCTGAGTGCTTCCGATAAGATAACAGAAAATTTTTGGACGCTGCGAGTCGTTCTGCTAACGGGAAAGTTCCTGTCCCACGGTCCCTGCAGCCAAAACCTCTTGTCACCTCTCCTCCATAAAGCAGGAAATCCAGTTGATCGGACCCCTCCAATTCGTTCATCATGGGCTCCGGCAAGAAGAATCTCAAGGCGACGAAGAAGTTTGAGAAGAAGCACTTGAAGGGTGTTCTCGACAAGAGGAAGGAGACCGCCAAGGTTAAGCAGCGTGTCCAGGTCAAGGCGAAGAAGCAAGCGAAGAGACCCAAGGATGAAGAGTTCTTCAAGGGTGGCAATGCCGCAGGGGCTAAGCCCAAGAATTCCAAGGACATAAATGTTAGCGCCATGAGCGTTGACGACTTCTTCCAGGGCGGCTTCGAGGACATCATCGACAAGAAGAAGAAGGGCAAGAAGCAGCTTGGCAAGAGGAAGCGCGATGCACCGGAGGAAGACAATGTGGACTCGGACGAAGGCAGCGGATCGGAAGTTTCTCATGAGGAACAGCCTGTTGCCAGCGACAGCGAGGACGGCAGCGGCGGCGACGACGACGACGACGACGACGACGAAAACCTCGGTATGACCAAGGAGGCCATGGACAAGCTTGCCAAAGACGATCCCGATTTCTACAAATTCCTCAAGGAGAACGACCCCGAAGCCCTTGACTTCGACGAGAACGCCGACCTGGCCGAGGTGGACGAGTTAAGCGCCGGTAGCGATCAGTCCGACGACGAACAGCCGAAGAAAAAGCGCAAGAAGGCCAAGAAAGAGGAGGCTGAAGACAAGGTCCTCCCGGACAACGAGCTCACGCGCGAGATGGTCACCAAGTGGAGGAAGTTGATCGAGGAGAAGCAAAGCTTGCGTGCTGCTAGACAGATTGTCCTGGCTTTCCGCTGTGCTGCTCACCTCAACGAGGACGACGCCGAGGAGAACAGCGCCGCTCAGCGATACAGCATAAACAGCCCCGAGGTGTTTCACGATGTTTTGATCGTGGCTCTCAAGCAGGTTCCTGCTGTCATCTCCCACCATCTGCCTATCAAGGAGTCTGCATCCGGGAAGATCTACGTCCCGACAGACTCGAAGAAGTTTCACACCCTGTCCGTCATGATCAAGACGTTCACTGCGTCCATCCTCCACCTTCTCGGCACTCTATCCGACGATGCAACTCTGAAGCTTACCATTGGCTCATTGGAGCCTCTCGTACCTTACCTACTGTCTTTCCGAAAGCTTCTTAAAGTGCTGGTCAAGACTGTCGTCAACTATTGGGCCAGGCCTGCCAGCTCAGAAACCACCAAGATCACTTCTTTCCTGGTCTTGCGGAAATTGGTGGTTATCGGAGACAAGGGCATCCGCGAAACGGTTCTCAAGGCGACGTACCAGGGACTCGTCTCGGGATCTAGAGCCACAAACGCCAACACGATTCAGGGCATCAACCTGATGAAGAACTCCGCTGCAGAGCTTTGGGGTATCGATCAAAGTGTAGGCTACACGACCGCCTTCACTTTTATCCGCCAACTCGCCATCCATCTGAGAAACAGCATCGTGAAGAAGGAGAAGGATTCGCACAAGATCATCTACAACTGGCAATATACCCACTCGCTCGACTTTTGGTCATGCGTGCTTGCTGAGCACTGCAGTCCTTTGAAGGAGGCAGAGGCCGGCAGGGAGGGCCAGTTGAAGCTCCTGATTTACCCTCTCGTGCAGGTGACTTTGGGTGCAATGCGCCTGGTTCCCTCGTCGACGTTTTTCCCTCAACGATTCCACCTGATCCGCTCTATTCTCCGTCTGTCCCGCGCAACAAATACCTACATTCCTCTTGCATCTGCTCTTCTCGAGGTTCTCGATTCGGCTGACATGAAGCGCTTCCCCAAGGCTTCCTCTATCAAGCCTCTCGACTTCAGCCTTGCCTACAAGGCGCCCAAGTCGTACCACCGCACGCGTGTTTACCAAGACGGTGTTGGAGAGCAACTGGTCGAGCTGTTCAGCGAGTACTTTACCATTTGGGCTAAGAACATTGCGTTCCCCGAGTTCGCCCTGCCTGTCATTATCCAGCTGAAGCGCTGGGTCAAGCAGGCGCGCAAGGTTAGCACTGGCAACAAGAATAACAAGGTCATCTCTTTGATCGTTCTGCTTGTGCAAAAGTTAGAAGCCAACGCCAAGTTCATTGAGGAGAAGAGGTCCAAGGTCGAATTCGCGCCCAAGGACCGCGCACAAGTGGATGCCTTCTTGCGCGACTTCGACTGGGAGAAGACTCCTATCGGCGCTTACGTCGTTGTGCAGCGCAAAATGCGTGAGCAAAAGGCCAAGGCTCTGGAGGAGGCGAGGAAGGAGGACGAGAAGAAGCGCAAGGAAGAGGAGAAGGAGGCGCGAGGTGCTGATGCCGAGGAAGACGACTCTGAGGAGGAGTTTGGCGAGGAGCTATTGGACCGTGGGGATGATGAGGACGTCGATGAAATGGACGAGGACGAAGATGAAGAATTGGAGGATGACAGTGAATAAAGGCTTACTGTCAAGGTGGATGGATATATAAAAGTGTTTCACGGTGTAGAACTTCACAATGGTGTTTGGGAATATCACGGAGGCAAATGCGAATAATTCCAGAGGCTCTCATCTCGTTCAAAGCTCTCGTTCTACCGAAAACATACATTCAACGCAGAGTGGACCTTTTCCATCAAGCAACCTCCATTCCTATCGCCAGTGGCTGAAACATTCTGACTGGTGCGAAACCCTTGGAGGAGTTATTCAAGAATAATGCAGTAGTTGGGGAAGAAATTTAGCGTGGGCCATTGCTTAAACCAGAAGGATCTGTGGCGTTGTCCCACTAAACCTCCCCTCCGCAGCGTCAGCTGCAGTACCCTGAGGCAAACGACCGGAATGGGCAGGCAGCTGGGGCCCTGTCGATCCTTCTGATGTCTGCCTAGGACGATAACTTCAGACCAACCAACATCCAATTCGACTACATTCCTTCCCATCTATCTGTCCTCTTTGCTCACTCGTCGTCTTATGACTCTCCCTTGCCCCTTTCCTGTGAGGCATATCATCTGGGGTTTAGACAGTCACATAGTAACTTTGCTCACGCGACAGTCTTCCCGTCGCAGCTGCATCCGTATCAATCCACTACCTGGATGAGGTAGGTATTGCTTACCATGGCTCCCCTTGCTGCGGATCCACGCCAGCTGATGGTCGTCCTCAATCCGGCTCGGCGCCGCGTCTTCTACACCCTCCTCTTCGACGTCACAGGCTACATGCGCACGCAACTTGAGCTCAAGGATGGCAGGTACAATGTCACGTCAGCCGCCGGTCCCCAAGACCTTCATTCGGCTTCGATCTTCGTCCCAGATGCGGCAGGTCAAGGCGGTCGGAGCAGCCCAAGCCACCCGGACCGCGGCGGTTCTGGAGTACACAGCGCCGAGCTCGTGGCTTTGCGGAGAGCTGCTCTAAAGCATTTTGACGAATGGCGCAAGGAGCTGCTTGACAAAGTGAAAGAGCTTGCATCTGCCAAGGACGATGACAAGATCCTTGAAGCTCGAAAGGAGCGGCTTGACGAGATGGAGAGACTTAAGCGGGAGTCTCCTGAAGTGGGAGAAGACCTAATCAATTTTGGAGACGCGCCCAAAGCCTCAGCAAGGCCTGGGGTTGACAAGGAGGTGGCTATTCTGCAGGAGCACTACCACCCAATCCCCAACCGCTTCACAACTATTCCCGTTGAAGATCGGAAGGAGGTGCTCAGCTGTCTTCTGCTTCTCATTCTATCGACTGGAAGTTACTCTGCTCATTCCAGAGTTCTGGCCCTGTATCTTTGCTCTGCATTTGAGCTTCCAATCGCGGCTTTGATGCAGGAGGAAACGGAGATTGCCAAATCTCTCGTTGAATCGTCAACTGCAGCGGAGAATCAAAAGGCGGGGATGTCAGCTGAGGCAGAAGCCGCGAAACGGCGCGAAGAAAACAAGCAGAGTCGATTCTGGAAGGTCGGCTTGGCTTCTGTTGCTGGCGCAGCTGTCATTGGCATCACCGGTGGTTTGGCAGCGCCGGTTGTTGCTGGAGCGATTGGCGGTCTCATGGGCAGCGTTGGACTGGGCGGCGTGGCAAGCTTCCTTGGAATCTTTTGGATGAATGGCGCTCTGATCGGCACGCTCTTCGGCGCCTACGGTGCCAAGATGACAGGCGAGATGATGGATACCTATGCCAAGGAGGTTGAGGACTTCCGCTTTCTCCCTCTCAAGGAAGAATGGGGAAAGGACTATAAACGCGCCGATACAGACGGGAAGCAAGGTCCACGGCTTCGCGTCACTATTGGCATCAACGGATGGCTTACGAACGAGGGTGACATCACGAGACCCTGGAGAAGTCTGGGTGACGAGTCGGAAGTGTTTGCACTGCGGTACGAGATGAAGGCTCTCTTGGCCCTTGGTGCTGAGCTTGAGGATCTCGTATCCTCGTACGCTTGGAACTACGTCAAGATGGAAATTCTTAAGCGGACTGTATTGGCTTCGCTTTGGGCTGCTCTTTGGCCTGCCTATCTCATCAGTGCTGCTACGAAGATCGATAACCCGTTCAGTCTAGCTCGCAACCGTTCGGACAAAGCCGGCCGTGTTCTTGCTGACGCGCTTATCGCGAAGGTTCAGGGAGAACGGCCAGTCACCTTAGTGGGTTATTCGCTGGGAGCTCGTGTTATCTACTCGTGTCTGAAGTCCCTCGCTGAGCGCAAGGCTTTTGGACTTGTCGACACGGTCGTTCTAATCGGAGCCCCTGTACCATCAAACCGGGAACACTGGCAAGTTCTTCGCTCTGTAGTGTCAGGCCGCATTGTCAACGTTTTCTCGGAAAGCGACTACATTCTTGGCTTTTTGTACCGTACGACATCGCTGCAGCTGGGCATCGCTGGTCTTCAAGAGGTCAAGGACATCGATAGGGTCGAGAACTTGGATCTCAGCGAGGAAGTCAGCGGGCACTTGCGCTATCCTAGGTTGATCGCCAAGATCCTGACGAGATGCGGGTTCCCTAACGTCAAGGGCGGCGACGGAGCCATCGAAAAAGATGAAGATATCAAGCTCAAGGATCAGGAAGCAGGGTCGCAGATAGGCGAGCTTGTTCAGCTCGATGCAGCGCCAGACCCTGAGGCAGAGCCGCAGCCGATACGTTCCAAGCAAACGGCGAGATTTCCCAATGAACTGCGTCACCCATTGCATCCCGAACCGCCAGTGCAGAAGAAGAAGAATGCGAATCGAACTAAGGTGTCGAGAAGCGGCGGTTCTGCGAATTCGAGACGTTTCGATCCTCTGGGTGATCAAGAAGGCGATCCGTTGAATCTTGGCGCTGTGGACCAAAGAAAGAAACACCCGACCTCGCCAAATCATCATGACCTTGCCAGCCTGGACTCTAAGTCTCCGCCCAAGTTGCCACCGAGGCCTGCCGATCCTCTAAACCTAAGTGCTTTCGGCGAGCAAGACCCAACTCCCGGAGCTCTTGAGAAGTCACCGGAGCCGGGAAAGGACCTTGATCTTCCTTCCCGGCCTGCTCCTATGCAGTCCTTCCATAGTGATGGAGCGATAGACTCTCACTCTCGTCCAGAGCTTCCCCCACGGCCTAAGACGTCCCCAGTGCCGGCGTATGGGTACTCGGCTGATGATGATGATGATGGCGCGAGTTTCAAGGGTATTCAGATGGTGAATAATGATGATGATGATGGGGACATGACGAGCTATTCGGAGCCTCTGCGGGCTGATTAGGCATTTGTAGTTATATCCATTGCGAGTGACATCAGGAATGGGTTAACAGTACCCTTAAACTCCTTTTCAGTCATTCTCGTAGTTCTTTGATAACCGGTACTTGCCAGCCCAACTTTATCAACAGCCGAACGTCTTTACGGCCTCGACGCCTGCTTCCTCCGATGGTCTCGCTATCTTCCCCACGTCCCAGTGCTGAGCGCACGAACAGTTTGTCGCCGCCTCACATATGGTTGAAGGCTGTCGACGACCTTGCCGAACGTATCATTCACGTATGGCAACGAATTTATCATCGACGGCAAATCATTCGAGGTAAACACCGGCGCAGGTGCCGGCAGCGCGTTCGCCATTCCTATGAATCTTGCTAACGAGGCCACGCTAGCAAACGCCTCTGCTTCTCCGACTGGAAATCCTGTATCGAGCGGTCGAGCGCCACAGGATATTGTTGTCGCGTTGGTGTAGACACAGTGGCCGAGCAGCCCTCGGGCAATACATAGCCGGGCCACACTTTGGGCATTGAGGGGGGCCGTATACTGCCCTGGTATGCTTCCGAGAACGGCCAACGCACCGTAATGGGAGCATGATCTCTCGCGTTTGCACGATGGGCAAGATCTCAAACTCAATACATCTCCATCAGGGCGCGAAGCTCATGACGGGAGCTGGTGCCATGATCAACATCGATTGAACTGCGCAGGCTATCAGAGGGGCTCACGTCGTTAAGCAGCGAAAGTCCGACTTCACGATTAAGGATGTTCGCAACTTTGGGACGACCGAATCATAGGTCACCGAGAACGACTTTGTCGAGGGTTGGAGGAAGCTCGATGACCTAGCCCAACGGCTTGCCAAACGAGTCGATTGGAGCAAGAAGAGTAGTTGCCCAACTAGGTAAAGACTTGGTGCCTGTCGTCTAAAAAAAGAGTTCCATCGATGTCCCTCAGGGTTGGTCATTTTAGCAGATTGGTAGTAGCGAGGCATAGGAAACACTTTCAGAAAGCTCATTTCTTGTTCGAAGTCATGCGGAAAACATAGCAGGCGCTAAATACGCCGCGTATCGCCATATCCAGAGTTACCATCGGATTTCTATCACACCCCGGGATGTGCTGGAATGGGGTTTTTAGTTTGCTGCTGATGAAAACACTATCTAAACCGAATTTTCAAATGGAGAATCTTCAACGGCTGTATTGATGCATAGAACATGACTACGCATCGACCAGCAGCTGATTCGACGATTTTTCTTGTGTTTCGTACACTGAGTCGAGTTCAGCGAAGTATTCCGTTCCGAACAGTAGTTAGAATCCACCATAGCTGGAGATGGCGCAAATCGCATTTATCCCTTGGAACTGCCCACAATGCCACGACTATTGGCAGAAGCACGCTGTCATGCCTGAATGAAGGAAAACGTGAGTCGGACATCTCGTGATTGAAATAACCGGAACAATGGCGATCTTGAAGCTTTCTCGTTTCTCGCCACACCATGTGGTTTTTGGGGCGATCGACCGTTCGTCCCCCCCGCCCCGAAGTTCCGATGAAGAAACGCAGTGGACTAAGGCATCCAGGCGAAGCAAGAAGTCTAAAAGGGAGGTCTCCAGAAGGAAGAGATTTGCCAAACGTCATAGCAACATGGGAGTCTTTCCGCGAACTGTGTACTGGGATCAAGGGTACACCAAGTCTATAGGATGTAGCGATTGCTTCGCTCCGAGATTGGTTTGGAGTCAAGTTCAGTCTCATACCGTTACAAAACAAATCTGATGATGAAGAGCTGATTGACATCGGCATGGCAAGCAATTGAGTAGAACAGAAACGAGGCTCCGCTGGCGAGGGATCTCATCTGGAGATGTAGCTTGATGCATCAGTACGCAGTGACATGCGCTCTGGCGGAGCTCTAGAAGAGGCGGCGCAAACTTGGATCAAGGCTTCAGGGTATTGATGATGGAACCAGTGAGATTGCGAGTGGCCGTGAACGGGGCAAAGGAGAAGCTTTTGGCCTTCGTGCACGAAGCAGAGGCAGGGAAGAACGGATGTTCGCAGGGATGGCGGTCCTAGACGTCTGATTGGTTTTTTTGGGAAAGGACCCCTGTACCTGAGACGAGCAGGGAAGAGAACTGTAGGGCGGCTGTCGGGGTGAGTGACGGACCAACAAGGCGGTCAGTCAAGGTCAGATGAGCCCGTGGCTGGAGGGGTTTCCTACTGCCAAAGCAGGGCGCCATCGCAGGAAGGACACTGGACGGTTGTTTGTTGTGTATTGTTATCGGCCGGCGTGATGAGTGGCCGGCCAGGTCTGCGATGGAGGATACTAGGGAAGCGCCATTGGCTTGGGTTTCCGCCTGGATGTAGTCCTCAGTTGTCGTCGGGTTGCCGTAGGTCTCAATCATGTACAACCTGTTATTCATGGTGGCCACAACCCTTGGAGCAGCAGGATGGGGGAGCAGCCAAGTATGAGCGAGTAACTCTAGCGGATATCATGGTTCGCGCTCGTGCGTTTGTGACGTGAGGAGATGATGTGGTGAACGGACTGCAGGCAACTGATAGATGCCGCAGTGCTCTGTGTGTTCCGTCATTTCAACTTCCGACCACTGTACAGACTAATGCCCTGGCGTCAGCGGAAGATTAAGAGCGATGCAGATATCATAAGCCAAGTTTGGTTGCTGAAGCATGGGATCGGACTGACTCGGGTTGCCCCCGTCCCATAGTCGAAGAGGGGTTCCCAATTTGCCTTGTTTTGACTCCCCTCTCGGTCATGTACTTTGAAGATGGCGACAGTGTGAAACTCAGGACAGGCGGCGTGAATTTGCAGAACTACAGGTGGGGCACCGCAACGGACGAAGTGAGCTTGTGTGTGGTCGACGATGCCGATCTGGACGTTCCAGGCCACACAAATGCAAGCCCAGTGGATTACTGTGAGGTTTGCAGCAGCAGCAACCAAAGATTTCTATACTTTTTTGGCTAGCACACCAAAACTAGTCTCAGGTACAACCGCCATAGCCAGGTAAAGCAACATAACTCGCCCTGCCTGGAGCGGTAGCCATGTGCCTTAACGCACGTTCCTTCCTGGATATCTTACTAACCAGCAGCTTCTTTAGATACCTAGATTTTTGATAGAAGGCGCTGAGATGCCATGCGGATGACCTCCAGTGGTAGGTCCCTACCTTAACCAAAGGTATCTAGTATTGCAGAAGGCAGCCCCACACCCTGTGTTGTGCGCTTAGTACCTAGGTACTTGGACCCCTAAGGTGGGAAGGAAGGCTGGTGCCTTACCTTGGGTACCTTCTCATCTTACACGCGCACCTCATGCGGTTTAAGGTACTAGATCTTTCGTTTTCTTGCATTAGGTACCTTAGGTAGAAAGGCACAGCTGGAACAGTCAGCAAAGACGGTCCAGTTATATCAAGAGATCTCTCACAGAAGGTGCTGGACCTGTTTTATTTTTGTCAGCTGAGGCATTCCCAGTGCTAGCCACAATCCCATCAACATCCTGTCCACGCTGACCCAGTCCTTCAGGCAATCCACGCCCGAATCCCCGTTCCAATCCCACGTCGACGTCCCACCCGACAGGCCCACGATCCAATATCCACATATCCTGGATGCCACCTACGGGGCGCTCACAACACAGCCAGTGCCTCACGCAACACACCTTCCCACCCTGCTCTCGCTGTCCGCCTTCCGACTTCTTCCCGGCCACCCTATCGCCCTTTCACACAATCTTCTTCCCCCTTCAACCGCTATCTTCGCTTTCATCTTGCCAAACTTCTTGCGCAAACCCAACAAAGGGCGACCTAAAACAAGCGACACCCTTCTACGCTTTCAAAAACCCCTCCCTTTGGACGACCTAGCGACGCTGCCACGACTCTAGCTCTTCCCAAACCCCCTCTTCACACGAACTGACGCACGACCGGTCCGCCGAGCACAGGGAATTAAAACCAATTACTCCCTTTCAGTCTTCAGGTGACGACTATTTTCTCTCTGAAATCGTACCAAACTAGGACACATCAATTTGAAAGCCTCTGCGACAGGCTGTGCCAATTGTACCACCAGCAGTTCTCTGCAGTCTGTCACGAAGCCTTGTTGCCGCAAAACCTCACGCGCCCGAGATTAGCTGCAACCTCGAAAGACCCATATAGTACTTGGAGTGGAACAAACAATGAAGGGACGCCCAGTCGACCAGCTCGTTTACGAGCATATGTTTCCCAAGCCCCGCGCCAGCGATCCTCAGAACTTCCATGCTCTTTTGCAGCGCAGCCTAATTCTGGAGGTTCGCCAGGAGGTTCACTCTTTTTACGGCCACCTTGACACGCAGGAGGCCAAATATCCGGGCTTGGACTACTGCAATCCCATTCACCGCATTCGTCTGAGCCGCTGGCCCTGGCACCGTCGCCTGTTCCGAGCTTTTGACAACCTCCGTCTAACCCCGAATGAGATTGCGGGCCTAACAAAGTGGGAGGGCACGAAATGGGCCAAGGAGCGCTACGAGAAGGAGCAAGGCATTACTATCCGCGACACCGCCGGCGACGGTTTCCCAGACTGGGTTGAGCCGGAAGATCGTCCCGTTGTCCCCGCCCGTCACGTCCGATCGCAATCAGTCGAGACCGACGATGCTACGGACGCGGGCGATGAAGATATGGGCGGCGAAGAGAGTGATGAGGAGATTCACAGCGTTGGCGAGGCGCTCAATCAGAGATTGAGAGAGCGAGTGGCGCAACGAGATGCTGGAGACATGTCTACCGTGCTAGACGAAGAATGGGAGCAGTGGCTAAAGAACGTTATTGAGAGCGGCGAGCTGCCCTTCATCAACAGCGGTCAGATAGCCCAGCGTGGAGTCTCCGAAGGCACTTCGGCTCATTCAGGGTTCCCCATCAGCATGTTGACTGCTGCCCGAGCCGGTCAGTGGCAAG
Organism: Colletotrichum sansevieriae; assembly: GCA_026260285.1. NCBI lineage: Eukaryota > Fungi > Ascomycota > Sordariomycetes > Glomerellales > Glomerellaceae > Colletotrichum > Colletotrichum sansevieriae. Next base: position 61,701 of record JAOQIF010000448.1, read on the forward strand.
ACATTCCCGAATTTCTCCACGACATTATCCGCCGCACACTTGATGCGCCAAACCCTAGCGGCGAGGAGCGTGAATCCAGCGGTTCACTTAGTAACGACGTTGCCGCTATTACAGGAGTCGAATACAACCCACCATCTCTGCCAGAGAGAAATCCCGAGCATTACATCAGTCGCATCATGGATTGGCGACGCAGCCACTCCGGACTTCGACTGCCAGTCGGCCCTAACACTCGCACCCGAGCAGCTCAAGCTCCAGGGGCTTAGGAACCTCTATGGCTCACTCCCCGGGTGCAATTCTCTGCTGAAGTTCCAATGACGCCGCAAGAACTCGCCGAATGGACGGACAATCGCAGAACATACTTGTCACTCACCTATCCTCCGGGTCTGATACGAGGTATAGGAGAAGATGAGGAGGATTCGGACCCCTCGAGAATGTGGGTAGAGATGTCAGAAAACATACCCTCGACCGACGACACCGACGTGGTTCTAAGCCCGGCCACGCCATGAATACTACGCTGCGCCTCTTCGGCGCGACAGTCTCGGTGCGGGGAAACAAAACTGGCTCGTGCTTTTTATACTAGAGTTTGTTCGCTATTTTGGGCATAAGGGAGGACCGCCATCACAGGGCGACAGACCCCTCACACCACTCGGTCATTCCCCCAAGGCGTTGAAAGGATTGGTTTTTTTCTTTTTTTTCTTTTTTTTTTTTTTGGGGGGGGGGGGGGGGGGGGGGTTCCTTCTCCAGACACTTTTCAGGTCTGTATCAGCGAGTATCAGGGATTATGAGAAAAACGATAGCTCTGCATTTCATGGCGGCTCCTACCAGATAATTGTTATCTAGCAGAGTAGCCGTAGCTTCAAAAGTGCTAATTTGACCTCACTTGAGAACACCAACGCACGCAAAGAAACGAACGTCGATCGTACTGGTAGTATTTACTAGATTGGTATTTCCAGCAAGGTGTGTCTCTGATGCTGCCCCGGCTCAGGCGACACCCTTCCGCCATAAACGCCGTTGCTTTCCCAAACGCGCTCCCAAAAAATCCAGAATAAATGGGCCGTCTCTACGTGACATACTCCACGTAGAGAAACATAAGACGGCCGATGCCAACTCCCGTAGCTGTGTCCTCTTCCAAGTCCCTATATTCGTGACCTTCGTGAAGAACGGTTGCCAGCCTGGGCCTTCTACTTCCGAGGCGGACGCATGTTCTTGCTTTTCTTCCCCCCTAGACTCCCTTTACGCGGTGCCCACCCTGATAGTAATGCTCTTACTTGACTATGGCTCGAGATGTGACCACTCGGGTATGGCCTTGATCTGCTGCCACATGTACTTCTCCAGCTTATTCGCGCTCTTCGCATAGGGTGTAGACTCGTTGTTGTACTTGCGACAGTTGTCGAAGATCAGCTTGGCATCGCGGATAAAGTCCTCAGGCGTCGCGTATTGGTCGGCCTCGAGCTTTGTCTCCATGGTGCTTAGGTCCATAGGTTCCTTGATGACCTCGTAGTAGTCGGCAACGTCATCCTTGTTAACAGGCACGAGGAACGGCCACGCGGACTGATGATTCTGTAAGTCGTTGAGAAGGTGCAGAAGCTGGTTGTAGTTGGGACCATGGCGAGGCTGGCGCGCAAGCTCGTCCATGTCGGGGGACCATCCTGACGCGCGGATTGCGTCGATGCTCAACGGGTCGATGGGTTTGGCGCCGCCCTTCCACTCTTTCGGGGGGTTATGCACGATGTGAGACTTGGAGTAGGCGCGGATCTTGGCCTGCACGCACTCCTTTTGTTTCAATAACATGCGGCCCATTTCAAGATATCTGACACGAGGAAGCATGGAACACTGCATGATCGTGCCGCCCTCGTAGTCTTTGATATATCCCATCCAGACACTCTTGTCTAGGGTAATTTCCTTGGTGAAACCCTGCTTCTTGAAGTATCCGATAGCATAGTTGTCGGCGTAGGTGAGGAAGTGCATGACGTCGCTCGTGGCCTTCACATAGTCCTTCAGATGGGACATGAGATGGGCACCGTATCCCTTGACCTGCTGATCGGAGCTGATGGCGCAGAAGACGATTTCTGCAAACTGGCGGCCCTTGAAGGGGCGGTAGGTTATGCCGCCGACAACCTCGAGGGGCTTCTTGACGATCGCTATCGACAAGTGGGTTCGGTCGTAGACAAGACGGGCGATATAGTCCTTGGGCATCTTCGGAAGCTGTTTTTGAAAGATACATTTTAAGCCGGTGAGAATGATGAGGGATTCGCGCTCGTTGTCGTTGTTCACCACGCGGAACTCAATCTCGCCGGTGCGTTCTTCGATTACGGCAGGCTGCGCGCGTGGATTATCAGCTTGTGGGTCCTTTGCGACGGGCATGCTGGGGAATGATAGAGAAGATGGGCGAAGGGTTGACTGCGCGAGGCCTACCTTTTCGGGGAATGGGATCGGCTTCATCGCCGGCTTCTTTTCTGGCTCGGCCGATTCATTGTGTTTGACCCGCTTGGTCGCGACGGGCGAGGACGGATCGTCCTCAGCCTTCCGCTTTGCGTCTAAGTCGTCGCGTTAGAATCAATCAAATCTGATTAGCGAAGCTTGCATGGATACGCAACTTACTTTCTTCCTTCATTTTGCCCTTGATAGCGAGCCTTCACAGGCCTATTCCTACGCAGTTGTCGATGGATGTTGTCTGATGCCTCGCGGATTGATGACATGCCGCGCTAGGCTGCCCTATTTCTCCGCGACCGAAGCGCAGCTGAAAGTGGGGCCAAAACTGACCCCATGTTCAGATGCGCTGCCCAGGGGAAGAGCTCAATGGTCATACTAGGCCCTTTTTGCTCAGGCCACCATTCAAGTGGGTCTTTGAGCTCAGAACACGTTTGGGGAAGGTACACCTTCCGTGATCTTGCACACGCCGACATCACACCTGATTGTTTAGAACTGCGCGCAAAGCGAAGGTCCAGCCAAATTCCAGAGCCTCAAAGAATTTATTACTCCCCGCCAAAAACAAACTCCTCTTGCCTCGACTACCTAGCAGATGGACTCCTCTCTGCCTGAGATCTGGCAAGCTGCTGCTAGCACGCCGTTCCATCCCGCCGTTGCCAAGGACTCGCAATTCTTCATTGCGTTCCTGCTTCTCCTCGCCGGTCTCTCCATCACTGGTGTCTTCGCTCTGAGTAAGTTCATTGTATCTTCTGAAGGGAATATGAAACCCATTGGTCTAACTTTCTTTACAGACCGGTCCTTCACCAACATTCCGGCGCTGGGCGTTCCTGCTTCCGCTGCCATTGCGTGAGCCTTACCTCTGCTTCCTCCTCTGAATGCCCTCTTTGACAATTCTGCTACAGATTCGGAACGGTGTACATGTTCTGCGCGGTCGGAGTCTACGTTTAAGATACCCCAATAGTCATTTCAAGTCGGCGGCGGCCTTGTACTGTAGAAAAACAACCAAGAAGACCTACCAAACCACCTTCCTCCACAATCAAGGTGATTACGCCTTGTTTCTTGCGCAGCTTCATACCACAATGTCCGGATCGATTTCACAGGGCGGGCAGCCCGAGCCCATATTTCGCGCCATGGCTTCTTCGACGAAGCCCCTGTATCAACTACTCAAAACGATTAATTTCACTAATAAAGTCCATGTCCAGCTGCAAGAAGACGGAATTAGATTCGCGGCAGACCTGTCAAGAGTTTTGCAAGGTGCGTCCCGACAAACTTCCGGGAGGAACGTGTTGCTAAATCTGTTGCAGGCACTGCTTTCCTAGACAAGAAGCTTTTCACATCGTACTCTCTCAACCATGGCGATGACGCAGACGGCTCGCAACAAAACCTTTCAAATTTCCAAATTGCGTTACCACCTCTTCTCGACATCCTTCAAATATTTGGCGCAGTTGATACCGCGACCCGCACTCAGAGGGCCGATCAGGACTTCTATCACAGCAACATCCGCAACTACCGCCCAGAAGCGTTTAGTAACCAGGCTCTCGGTATCGGCGGGACTTGCAGCTTCATCTACAAAGAAGAAGGTGGACAATTTGACATCGTGATCGAAGAGGGAAGCGTGGCTACCACGGCAAGACTCACGACATATCTGCCGGAAATCCCAGAAGAGATACCATTCGATCGCGAAAATCTTTCTTTCAAGATCATCATGCCGGCGCGCTATCTCCTCGATGCGTTGGCTGAGTTAGCGCCCACCGGGCCAAATCGGCTGACCATTGCTGCCTCAAGGACGTCGCCATACCTAGCTCTTTCTGGCGTCGGCGACTTGGGCAGCTCTAGCGTGACTTTTGCGAAGGGACGCGAGCTGCTGGAAACTTTTTCGATCAATGAGGCATGGTCTCAAAATTACAAATTCGACTTGATCAAGTATTCTACCGAAGCGATGAGGATTGCGAGCAAGGTCAGCTTTCGCGGCGACGATCAAGGAGTCTTGAGTCTGCAGTTCATGGTTGAGCATGAGAATGGGGTCAGTTTTTTGGACTTTCGGTTCGTTCCATACATTGCGCATGACGACGATGAGGATGAAGAGGACGGGAACCTGGGGGGTGCCTAGGCAGACGGAACTAGTTCTTCAAGGAAAAATAGGCAATCGCCTTATAGCGATGCAGGTAGCCTCCTCGCCTGTGGCTGTCCGATGGAAGGCACGCTCCATAGACCATGCTATCGGGTTCGAGATCCCACAGCTTAGCCAACACGATATTGTTGTTCTCCTCCGCATGCGTCGAGCCAATAATGAACCGTGCTCCGCGTTCCCGAGTTTAGAGCGAACAAGGTGCTGTTTACCTATCCTTAAAGAAGTTGGCTCTGAGCCTGCAGAACGCCTCCTCCGGAATGCCAGCTTTGGCCTATCAACCTAGAAGCGACAATTCGGCCCCGGCTCCTGTCACCCGCACGCTTGTTCCCTCGCCCGATTCTCGTCTTGGCAGGAATCTGTTCATCGACGCGGGAAAGTGACATGTCTAGCAACTAGCGGACGCCCATTCCTAGAGCATAGCACCGACCCAGACCCAAACCTTCAGTTCCGAAGGGGGCGGAGAACCGCAGGCATGGGTGGTGGGCCGGAGACTACGTACAAGCCTGCGCATGGCCGACGCGTTGACTAAGAGAGGGCGGTGCGAAGAATTCCTGATCGCAAACGGCAAAGGCGTTGATGGGAGGCGTTGAGCGGACTTGTTAATGTCTCGGTTGACACCACGAAAACTTTTGACAAGAGATTGCGGGACCGCCCAAATGGAATGCCTGCGCCCTCTGGCTACCGCTACCTTACCACGCCACCGGCCGCGGCTGTCTACCTCCTTCGTAGAGCAGCAGATATATGTCTCCTGTTTGCGGAAAGTATGGCACTGGGTTGGTTCCCCTTCTTCCCTCTTGCGGACGTAGCCATCGTGAACCAGTGCCCAGATTGGACTGCCTTCTTTCCTCCCGTCACTCTTTATTTGCGTCTCCGAGTTGTGCTCCTTAGCTTCCACAATTTTTTTTCTTGTGCAATTCCCTCATTCGCTCAGCCTCGATGTTCTTCGACAGCATCTCCGTCGCGATTCATCGGCAACTGCCAGCTTGACTCACTCTCGCGTGTTCCTTTGAATATCGTCCTCGATTCCCCTGACTTATAAAGCCAAGGTCTCACTCCCCTCCCCGTCGAGAGAAGATTATCACCCTCATCATCACAACGATCCAACAGCCTTCAAAAGCCAACTGCCTCTCTTACTCCAACAAACAAAACTCTGTTGGTTCTTCCAGACTTCGAAAACACCCAAATTCACAATGTTCTCCAACGGCAACTGGCTCGGTGCTTTCAAGCCCCGCCGCAGCTCTCGCGGCTCAATCTCCTCTTCGTCTTCCGGCTCTTCCTCTTCCGCAGGGTCATCATCAAGCAAGACCAGCCGCAGCGGCTCGCTGTCCTCACTCTTCTCTCGTAGTGCTTCTGTGAAGGAGCCGGAGTGGGAACGCCTAATGGTCGACGAGCCGGTCAGGAGGACGCCTTACGTCCCGAGGTACGCGGCCAGGTCTTTCATGAAGACCACGACGACCCACGAGATCCGTGTCAACAGCGAGGTCTTATAGCCAAATTCGATAGTGCTCCGTCAATATCACTTAATACCATACCTCCAAAAATAACTGAAGAGAGGGAAGAAAAAAAAAACATTACCCGAAAAAAGTCACCTCGAAGTTTTCAGTCAACTGGGACATTCGACGATGACGAACTTCCAGCAACCCACCATCAACCATATCTACCCTAGGATCCAGAATCGGTTAACTCGGGAAAGGGAATCTATTCGGAGAAATCTCATTTGTGGCCGACGCGTAGATGCAGTCATCATCCGTCGCTTGCTATTGGATCTTGCCATTGCCACTTGGCGAGATAGTCCGGTTCTCAAGATTTCAGGGGAGTTCGGTAAGAGAAGAAAAACAGTGCCGGATTGGCTGGCAGGAGAGAAAGAGCAGATCTCTGGATAAAGAGGCGTTTCTATCATTACCCAATATCAAGGGGTTGGGACTAAAGGGAAGAAGGATGTTGGTTGCAACTTAATATCAGTATTCAACCTGGCAATTTGAGCCAGTGAGATAACAATACCACAACTTTGTTAAACGAGCTCGCCGATGTCACTCTCTTCCTGTGCTTACTCACGTCAAGCGAGCGCTTAACCTGCAATGAGATCTCTCTCTCTCTCTATCTCTCTCTCTCTCCCCCTTTCTTTCTTCTTTCCCCCGGTTAAGGGGACCCGTGCAGGAGTAGACTCTTTCAACTGCGTGCTCGACAAGGATCAGAGGAGGGACGAGATAAGCACAAGGGGTCGATTATAAGTAGATCTCACGATGGGTGGGTAATTCTCTATGCGCGCACGCGGGCAGACTGATAATTTCCTGTTGATTTGCTAGTCGCATCGATGGCCGTCTTGCTTGTGTGGCTCATGTCTGCATTTGTAATGTTTGTTTCTCATATTCACCATGTACGAAGACAGGCATTACTTCGAACTGGCACGGAAAAAAAAAAAAAAGGGCGGGGGGGGGGGGGGGGGGGGGGGGTTTAAAAAAAAAAAAAAAAAAAAAAAAAGGGGGGGGGGG